>PVHX01011495.1:0-63925 GCA_004024805.1 Geosciurus inauris
TTCCCAGGATGTCGGCTCTCTGTTCACTTCATTGATTACTTCTTTTGCTGAGAAGAAGCTTTTTAGTTTGAATCCATCCCATTTGTTGATTCTTGATTTTACTTGTTGTGCTATAGGAGTCTTGTTAAGGAAGTATGGTCCTAATCCAACATGATGAAGATTTGGGCCTATTTTTTCTTCTATTAGACGTTGGGTTTCTAGAGTATTTTTAAACTTCAATATAAAACATCAAAATTGTTCATATTAGTGGGGTGTAGTATGATGTTTGATTCCCATATATTAGGTATGTTTAAACTAATTAAAACATTCATATTTCCTAAAACATTTATCATTTCTTTATGGGAAAAACATTAATGTGCCCCCTTCTAGCTTTTTGAGATATATGGTTGTTGTTTCATGTTAAATTTTAAACATGTTGTGAAAAGTATCAAGAATAAGGGTAGTGTATCATATAATATTTCCCAGAATCATGGGTCTATGGGAAATGTTTTAATATCTCTGTTTCTCAAATTCATCATCTCTACAAATTAAAATAATCATGTACAGCATGACTGGAAGGTAGGAAAGCGGAAAAATTTCTATCATTCTATTTCTTCTAATATTGGCTCCCACATTAAACATGTGGTATCTCTTAGAGGAAGTTTACTCTATCATTTGTCTTTTTTCCCTTTTTCCTCCTTCTTCTTTATATGTATCTCTTAAGTCTATTCTTCAAGGCCATTTTATAGAAAAGAAAAAATGGAAAAATCCAGTGTTAAAGTCGCTAAGGGTTTGCAAAGGCCACTTTTCTTATATGCTAAGGAAATAGTCACATAACAACCACTGACATATATTCTCCCATTATTTAAGACTCCTTTAAAAATGGAGTCATTTTTCAAAACATGAAAATTATATTCATAATACTACATAGTAAAGTCAATTGTAGAAATTTTATTGCAAAAATGGTGTGTTAATTACATAAGCCAAATAGTGTGGCCAATCTGGATCAGCAATCATGAGCCTTTCAAGGTTCTCCTAGGATGAAAGATTCTCCCTTGGCTGGGATTGTGGCTCAGCGGTAGAGCGCTTGCCTCGCATGCGTGAGGCCCTGGGTTCGATCCTCGGCACCACATACAAAGCAATAAAATAAAGACATTGTGTCCATCTATAACTAAAAAAAAATAAAAAATAAAAAAAAAAAGATTCTCCCTTGATTTCTATTCTATAAAAGACCTCATTTTACTCAAGGAAGTGAATCCCAGAGGTGGGTCTTGGATGGTTTCACCCATTCGACCATTGCATTGCTTTGGCCAAGCAAAACCTCTGGTTTGGGTGAGGCATATGACTGAAGTGACCTAATAAGACTAAGGATGCTTGATTGGAATACTGAGATTAAAGTATACCCTCTATTTTCCCTTTTTCTGGAAGGCATTATACGTGGAATATGATTCAAAATGGCTGGAGCTATTTTATGAGAATGAAGACAATACATAGAGGAAAGCAGAGTCAGTAGAATCACAGGAGGAAGAAATACAATCTGCAACATTCTATTTCCCTGGACTTCATGTTATATGAGAGAATAAATTTTATGATTTTAAAGACAATATGAAAGTATTTTTTAATCACTTATGCACAAAGACATCCTAGATTATAAAGGACAACATTTGAAAATTTTAATGCGGTGAGAAAACTGAGTCTTGGATTAAGCAATGTGACATGCCAAATCCCACAGATTGATTGCTGCAGAAATAGGACTTATCCTTGGATTACCTCATTCATATTATTATGCTTATTATTCTCTTCCTTTTTGTAAGTGCCTTGCAGTAAAGTTCATAACAAGAAAGTATAAACATAGAATTCCAATGTCATTATGTTGTTACACCATGTTAAGAAACATATGAAAACTCTCTCAAAGGGAATAGTGGGTCATTTTCTTCTTGGTGTCAAAGTTTAAATTACTGCTTACAATAACCCCAATCATATCTTAAGTCCAAATATTTCAACTGAACTTGCTTCCATCATATTTATCTATATTATTAGACAGTAATAGGAAGTTCTATTATTCAAATAAATATAACCAACTATAAAGAACAGGTGGGGATCGGTGGTGTGTAAGATTATTTAAACCATTGACTATTTAGATATTTATTTCTAGAATGATACACTAATAATTGCTGTACATTCTTTTTAAATTCTCAGAACTAAAAACATATCTCTAGCTAGTTTGATTTATAATTCATGAAATTGTTAATTGGTTATATAATGTGATGTTTTTTTAAATAGTTATTGACTGTCAGTTAGCTACATAAATTTAGTGGCATATTATATTTTGTACCTGAAATGTTTCCCATAACCTCATATGTTGAAGGCTTGGTCCCCAGTGCAGCAGTGTTCAGAGGTGGAGACTTTGGGAGATGATTTGATTATGAGCACTTTGATTTCATGAATGTTTAACTCATTTATAAATGGGTAAAACTTAGTAAGTTGTTGAGAGGTGGTAGAAATTTTAGGAGGTGCTGTCTAGTTGGGTAAAGTAGGTGAAATATGACTTTGAATGCTATATTTTGTCTCTGGCCCTTCCTTCCCTCTTTACTTCACAACTGCAATGAGCTTTAGGCCATTTTGTTCCTCCCACTAAAACGTTCTGCCTTGCTACAATGCCTAAAAGCAATCATGCTAAGTGACCACAACCAAATCCTCTAAAACTATGGAATGAAGTAATCTTTTCTCCTTAATTTTCTCAGATTTTTTTTCAGAACATTGGAAAGCTGGCACATGACTTAAAAAATGAAATAATTAAAAAATCAAAATTAGTAAAATAATATTAAAATATAAACTGAACATAAAAAGAAATAACAATGCAACAATTAATCAGAATCAATAAAAGTTAAAGAATAAAAATACAAAGTAGAAACAGCAACAGTAACAAAAGAGAGAAAAGAAACTTTAAAAGAAAAAGAAAACAATATGTGTTATTGCTCCTGAATCTTCTTGTTGGTTGTGTGGTTCTGCTGATATGGGTTGATTTACCCAACACTGTCTTCCACCACAACTCTGTGGACATTGACAGCATCAGTTGCTATAATCATCTCTGATTGATTCATCTCATCCTCTAGGGGGAAAGTTTGGATTTGTCTTTATTGGTCTTATGGAAGACACTAGATTCTAAGAAAGAATACAGAAAGCACTAGACTCCTTGAGATCTGGCAAAAGTTAGTCATATATTAAATGTTCTCAGTATCATAGCATCTATTTCTTTAATACTTTACATTATTTATGTTATTAGACCTCTATTGGTCTTCCTTTTTTCCTTTGCCAAGGCAGTAAACAGTAGCATAAGCAGCAGCCCCTTCATAATAGTAAAACAACAATAATAAACAACACTGTAAAGAGGACAACTGTATCTGTGGTTCTGAATACTTTCATCAAAAATACATTTAGGTAAGGATCAAAAATTTTAGCAATTTTAAGTTTCTTGCTCTTAAAAAAATTCAAGATTGT
This sequence comes from Geosciurus inauris, assembly GCA_004024805.1. Classification (NCBI taxonomy): domain Eukaryota; kingdom Metazoa; phylum Chordata; class Mammalia; order Rodentia; family Sciuridae; genus Geosciurus; species Geosciurus inauris. Next base: position 3,481 of record PVHX01011495.1, read on the forward strand.
ATTATGAAGAATGAACAAGATGAATTAAAAATAATTGCTAGAAAGTGGGAATTATTACAGAGTCCCCATGAACAGTCTCCTTCATTAAAGAATCACAGGATTCAGCATATTTGACAGCAAAATTTAGTACTGTGGTACAGAAGGACACATGGTAAAATGTCTCTCATATGTTGAAGCAAGAGAAAGGGAAAAAGGAATAGAAAAGAGTCTTATGAAAATAGAAGGGATACCAATAGAGAAGAAGAAGGGAATCAAGATGTAGTTAGTAAGGAAAAGCCAGGGTATGTACTGGGGAACAAAATCAACCTAATTATGCTATATGCATGTACAAATACACCACAATGAATGTCACTGATATATATAATTATAATTCACTAATTAGAAAATAATATATGGGAGACCAGTAGAGATGAGGAAGATGATTAGGGAAGAGGAAAAGAAAGGGAAAGTGAAGGTACTAGGGAATGAGATTGATCAAATTATGTTATATGCATAAATGTATATGTCACATTAAACCAAATTGTTATGTATAATTATAATGCAACACTGAAAACGATAAAAGTATCATATTCATTCTAGGTGCTTCTTCTATTTAACCCTTCTGATTTTTTTCAACAACTCCAATACTGAAGGATTAGATAACTGATTAAATAACTGTTCTCGCCTTCCTGCTCAAGTTCTTGATTTAAAATTAAGAGAATATTTCCATAAATGTAGATGGGACATAATAAAAACCCACCTGTATTATTACAGAGAGAAAAAATTAAAAGCAATTAAAAGCAAATTGATGCTCATAAATAAGAGAGACCCTATTATAAATAATTTTCTCTCTCTCTCTCTCTCTCTCTCTCTCTCACACACACACACACACACACACACAAACAGAATAAACAGGAGAAAGACATAAGACATAAAAGGTCTCCAATAATAATTGGTGTGGAAATTTTGAGAACATATTAAAATATTTTAACTTTCAAAAAGAAATTTAATAAAAATTATGTAAACAAAACTAATAGGATATGGAAAGAAAATAGAAAATGAAATAACCCATAGTACAAATTAAACATGATGTAAGAACTACAAAAACCATTCAAGAAACTAAAAAAGAAAAAGAAAAAAAAGTAGCAAAATGACACAATAAAGTATCATGGAAGACAAAATTTAACAAAATGAAAAAGGATTATTAAATAACTTTTCTGGGCATCTATTGATTTGGACTGAGCTTTTACACTACACCCCCCAGATCAACTCCAAATGGAGAAATCCTGCTAAAGTCCCATGTTATCAAATAAAAACACACACTATTCTCTTGCAACATCTGACCTTCCAAAAAATCTGGAGGGAGATGATAACAAAATCTCATAAGGCCAACAAGAGTACTGGAAAAAAGTAACTTGGAATCAACCAATAAAATTTTGTTTCTGCTTTTTCTTCAGCCTTATCTTTCTTGTAGATTGGGTTTTGCCCTATTCAAGAATTGCTAATAAAATTCATTTATAACTTTAAAATTCAAGTTGCTGACATTTTTGTTTTTGAAAAGATTTAAGAAGCTGTCAGGCTGGTGCAGGACCCCAGCCTCTCACCAGCACAGGACCTGGTCTTGCGCAGAACCCTCGGCTCCAGCACCCACATACCACGCAGGACCTCTGGTCACCCACCCACACAGGACCCCTAGTTGATGCTCCCACACAGAACCCCTGGCTCCTGCGCAGGACCCCTGGCTGCTGCTCCCGTGTGGACCTCCATCTACTAGCATGGAGCTCCCCTGTTTGCCTGTACCTGAGGACACTGGACAGGATCTGGAGATAGCCTCCTGATACTTGCATCACCAAATATATCATCAATGCCACCACCTGGCCCAACACCCTATCTCTGAAAGCAGATGCCTCCATTGTGGGACACCTTTGTCACCATTTTGGAGCATGCTCAATACGGCAATCAGATCTTTAGTTGGGAAATGCCCAGCTTGGGACACTGGCTAGGGTCCAGAAGCAGTATCAAGGTAGTATCATAGTTCCCCAGCTCTCCTTTCTCCCCTGCAGCCACTAATTGGCACAGTGTTTGCAGCTACATGGTTGGTCCATAGCTCACAAAGCCTGGTCCTGACCTCCCTGGCACAAAACAGCTCTCCATGATCTCAGAAAGAGAAGTTCCCAACTGGGAAGTAGAAAGGGAGGGGTGAAAGAGACACAATTTAGAGACTAAATGCTCTTATTAGTAACTGTGAGGTCTATAGGCAATATAAGGACTTAAGTCCAGGTGCCAAAATCAAGGAGATCCTTGGAGTGGAGTCTTCCCATGGGGATTAACAAATGCTAAACCCCACCTCCAGAGGCTCTGCCTCTAAGACCAGACGCTAATTATCTGTACCATCTTGAGGGGGGAGATACGAGTAAACAACAGACAATCCCAGCTACTGGATGAGAAGGGAAGCAATCCTTTTTATTTACCTTGAGATTTTTTTCTCATTGTCTTTTTTTTCTTTTTTCTTCTTTTCTTTTTCCTCTTTTCTCTCACTCTCTCTTTTCCCACCCTCATATACCCAACATCTCTGAAACTAAGTATTTTTCATGCATTAGGCTACTGAGGATTGTGATATCTGATTAATATATTACAGTTGTATTACATAGTCTTATATCATTTATCTTTACATTTTTTATTTTTCTTAATTTTTATGTTTCCTTGTTTTCTGGACTCTATCTTTTCCCCTACTTACTTATCCTCCCCAAATCCCTTTTTTTCTTTTCTAATACTAGCCAACCTTTTCTGGATTCTTCTTTCATGCTTTCTAAGATCTAATTTCTCTATATCCTCACTTCTTACCTCCCTAACATCTCATCCTATACCCCACCCCCAGTTCTCTCTAGTCCACCAGCAGAAACTGTAGACCCTTTTGCAAACTGATTTTATAGTTTGTAGATACTAATTGAACTCATAATTTCTGTATGTTATGACAAAGCCATAAATGTCCTATTAGGAACTACTTGGTGTAAAGCTATATATTGTTTGTATTGGGATCTGTTAATATTGGTATTCCCATTAAAAGAGAGGTATTGGAACCCTGTATGGAATCTATAAGCCTATAGAATAAAGACTAGGATCCACTGTGCTAGAAGGAAAGACACATGAACAGCATGAAAAAACAAGGGAAGAAAGTGCCCCAAACAAACTAAGATACTACATTATTAGAATCCATGGTCAGCACAGCAGAAGAAATTCAGAGAAGGAGTTCAAGATATACATAATTAAAATGTTCTGTGAATTAAAGAATGATATAAAAGAGCAAACACAGGTAGCAAAAGATCATTTTTATAAGGAGCTACATAGGCAAATACAGGAAACAAGAGACTACTTGAACAAGGAGATAGAGAGTCTGAAACAAACAGAAATCCTCAAAATGAAAGAAACAATAAACTAAATTAAAAACTCAATAGAAAGCATCACCAACATATTAGATCACTTGGAAGACAGAACTTTAGACAATGAAGACAAAATATTTAATCTTGAAAATAGAGTTGACCACACAGTGAAGATAGTAAGAAACAAAGAGCAGAACATCCAAAAATTATGGGATAACTTGAAAAGACAAAATTTAAGAATTACTGGGATAGAGGAAGGCATAGAATTTCAAAGCAAAGGAATGAATAATCTATTCAATGAAATAATATCAGAAAATTTTCCAAAAATGAAGAATGAATTGGATAATCAAATAGAAGAGGCTTACAGGATGCCAAATGTACAAAATCAAAACAGACCTACACCAAGGCACATTATAATGAAAATGTCTAATATACAGAATGAGGAGAGAATCTTAAAAGCCATGAGAGAAAGGAATCAGGTTACATATAGGGGGAAAACAATTAGGATCTCTGCAGACTTCTCAACCCAGACCCTTAATGCTAGAAGAGCTTGGAACAACATATACCAAGCTTTGAAAAACAATATACGCCAACTAGAATTTTATGTCCAGCAAAATCAAGTTTTAGATTTGATGATGAAATAAAAAACTTCCAAGATAAACAAAAATTGAAAGAATTTATAGTGAGAAAGCCTGCACTACAGGTTTTCTTGGCAAACATTCTTGGAAAAATATTCCATGAGAAGGAGATAAAAAACAACAATAAAATTCTGCAAAGGGGAGAACTACTCTAAAGGAAAGGCCAATAAAAGGAGAAACCTAGTCAAGTTAAAAACTAAATATAAACCAAAATGTCTGGGAATATAAACTATGTCTCAGTAATAACCCTTGATGTAAATGACCTAAACTCATCAATTAAAAGACACAAACTGACAGATTGGATTTTTTAAAAAAACAACCCAACAATATGCTTCCTCCATGAGAGTCATCTCATAGAAAAAGACATCCACAGACTGAAGGTAAAAGGGTGGGAAAATATGTATCACTCACATGGAATGTGTAAACAAGCCGGAGTTTCCATCCTCATGTCAGATAAAATGGACTTAAATCCAAAATCTTTTCATTAACTTAAGTTAGTGAAAAGAGACAAAGAAGGTCATTTCATACTGCTTAAGGGAATCATACATCAGCAAGACATAACAATCTTAAATATTTATGCCACAAACAATGGGTCACCTATGCATGTCAAGTAAACACTTCTCAACTTAAAGAATCAAATAGACCACAACACAATAATACTGGGTGACTTTTACACACTCCTCTCTCAACTGGATAGATCTTCCAAAAACTAAACAACAACAACAAAAATAGAACAAAATAAAATAATCAATAATCTAGACTTAACAGACATATATAGTATATTTCATCCTTCAACAAGCAAATACACATTTTTCTCAGCAGAACATGGATCCTTCTCCAAAATAGATCATATGCTATGCCACAAAGCTAATCTTAGCAAATACAAAAAAAAGAGATACTACCCTATATTATATCTGAAATTAATTGAATGAAATTAAAAAATAATGACAGATTCAAAAATAGAAGCTACTCCAAAACCTGGAGACTTAATAATATGCTATTGAATGATGCATGGATAACAAAAGACATCAGGGAGGAGATAAAAAAAAAATTCTTAGAGGTAAAAGAGAACTCTGATACAACATATCAAAATCTCTGGGACACTAGAATGTCAGTGCTAAAAGGAAAGTTCATTGCATTAAGTTATTCATTAAAAGAAGTAAAGTCAACAAATAAATGACCTGACACTACATCTCAAAGCCCTAGAAAAAGAGGAATAAACCAATACCAAAAGAAGTAGAATACAGGAAAGAATTAAAATCAGGGCTGAAATCAATGAAATTGAAACAAACAAAACAATTCAAAACATTGATAAAACAAAAAGTGTTTCTTTGAAAAAATTAAATAAAATCGACAAACCCTTAGGCATCCTAACAAAAATAAGAGAGAAAACCGAAATTACTAAAATTTGTGATGAAAAAGGAAATGTCATGACAGACTCTATTGAAATACAGAGGATAATTAGAAACTATTTTGAAAATCTGTACTCCACTAAAAAAGAAAAACCCAAAGACACTGAAAAATTTCTAGAGACATATGATCTACTCAGACTGAACCAGGTGGACATTCATGACTTAAACAGATTACAAGCAAGGAAATAGAAGATGCCACCAAAAGCCTACTAACAAAAAACTCCCAGGGCCAGAGAGATTCTTCACTGAGTTCTACAAGACCTACAAAGAAGAACTAACCCCAATACTCCTCAAAGTATTCTATGAAATAAAAAAGGAGGAAACTCTTCCAAACTCATTCTACAAGGCAAGTATCACCCTGATACCAAAACCAGACAGAGACACATCAAAGAAGGTAATTTTCAGACCAATATCCCTGATAAATATAGATGTGAAGATTCGCAATAAAATTTTGTCAAATTGCATACAAAAATATAAAAATAGTGCACCATGATCAAGTGGGGTTTATTACAATGATGCAAGTTTGGTTCAACATACGGAAATCAATAAACGTAACCCATCACATCAATAGTAAAGATAACTATCATATAATTTTATCAATTGATACAGAGGAACCATTTGACAAAATATAGCACCTTTTCATGTTTAAAACACTAGAAAAACTAGGAATAGCAGGAACATACCTCAACATTGTAAAAGCAATCTATGCTAAACCCAAGGCCAACATCATCCTTAATGGATAAAAATTGAAATCATTCCCTCTAAAATTGAGAAGAAGACAGGGATACCATCTTTCACCACTTCTATTTAACACAGTCCTTGAAACACTATTCAGAACAATTAGATGAAAGAAATTAAAGGGATATGAATAGGAAAAGAAGAACTCAAACTATCATTATTTGCCAACAACATGATACTATACATAAAGGAGCCAAAAAATTGCACCAGGAAACTTCTAGAATTAATAAATAAATTCAGTAAAGTTGTAGGATATAAAATCAACACCTATAAATCAAATATATTTCTATATATCAGTGATGAATCTTGTGAAAGAGAAATCAGGAAAACTACTCCATTCACAACAGTGTCAAAAAACAAAAATAAAACACAAAAAACTTGGGAATCAATCTAGCAAAAGAGGTGAAAGATCTCTACAATGAAAACTACAGGACACCAAATAAATAAATTGAAGAAGACCTTAGAAGATGGAAAGGTCTCTCATGGCCTTGGATATGCAGAATGAATATTGTCAAAATGGCCACACTATCCAAAGAGCTAAACAGATTCTATGTGATTCCAACTAAAATCCCAACATCATTCCTTATAGATATAGAAAAAGCAATCATGAAATACACTTGGAAAAATAAGACACCCAGAAGAATTAAAGCAATCCTTAGCAAGAAGAGTGAAGCAGGAGCCATCACAATACCAGATCTTAAACTATATTACAAAAATGACAGGATATTGGCACCAAAATACACATATAGACCAAAGGTACAGAATAGAAGACACAGATTAACCCACATAAATACAGTTATCTCATGCTAGACAAAGGTGCCAAAAACACACATTGGATATAAGGTAGCCTCTTCAACAAATGGTGCAGGGAAAACTGAAAATCCATACGCAACAAAATGAAACTAAACCCCTTTCTCTCATCATGCACAAAAATCAACTCAAAGCGGACCAAGGGCTTAGGAATTAGACCAGAGACCCTGCGCCTAACAGAAGAAAAAGTAAGCCCAAACCTTCATCACATTGGATTAGGCCTTGACTTCCTTAACAAGACTCCTAAATCACAAGAAATCAAATAAAAAAATCAATAAATGGGATGGATTTAAACTAAAAAGCTTCTTCTCAGCAAAAGAAACAATCTATGAGGTGAACAGACAGCCTATATTCTGGGAGCAAATTTTTTTCTACATGCCCATCAGATAGAGCACTAATCTCCAGGATATATAAAGAACTCAAAAAACTTAACATCAAGAAAACAAACAACCCAATGAATAGATGGGCTAAGGAGCTAAATAGAAACTTCTCAGAAGATATACAATCAATCAACAAATACGTGAAGAAATGTTCAACATGTCTAGCAATTAGAGAAATGCTAATCAAAACTACTCTAAGATTTCATCCCACACCAGTCAGAATGGCAGTTATCAAGAATATAAGTAACAATAAGTACAGATGAGGATGTGGGAAAAAAGGCACTTTCAAACATTGCTGGTGGGACTGCAAACTGGTACAACTTCTCTGGAAAGCACTATGGAGATTCCTTAAAAAACTTGGAATGGAACCACCATTTGATCCAGGCAACCTACTCCTCAGCCTATACCCTAAAGACTTAAAAACAGCATACTATCATAGTGCAGCCACTTCAATATTTATAGCAGCACAATTCACAATTGCTAAACTGTGGAAGCAACCTAGATGCCCCTCAATAGATGAATGGACAAAGAAAGTGTGGTATATATATACAATGTAATATTACTCAGCAATAAAAAGGAATAAAATTATGATATTTGCAGGTAAATGGATGGAATTGGAGAACATCATGCTAAGTGAAGTAATCCAATCCCAAGAATCAATGGCCTAATGTTTTCGCTGATTAGTGGATGTTGATACATAAAGGGGGTAGGGGTGGGGAGCTTGGGAGAAACGGAAGAACTTTGGATAGGGCAAAGGGGAGGTAGAGGAAGGGAGGGGCATGAGAGTAGCAAAGATGGTGGAATGAGATGAACATCACTACCCTAGGTACATGTATGAAGACACAAATGGTTTGACCCTACCTTGTTTACAACCAGAGAAATGGAAAATTGTGCTCCATATGCATACTATGACTTTAAATGTGTTCTTTTGTTTTAAAAAATAAAAATAATATTATTAAAAAAGAAACTGTCAGAAATTAAGAAATAAATACAAAAAGTCACATAGAAAAGCGTTAAATATTTTATAGGGAAAGCAGGCAATGAAATAACATTTTAATGCATAAAGTATGTATATTTAATAATAAAAATAAAATATGACAAATATAGACATAAAAACATTTAAGGGCAAGGAAGTTTTCTTGCAATGAGAAAGGAAGAGTATCAGAGAGGGAAGGGAAAGGGGAAAGAGAGAAAGAGAAAGAAATTGATGGTATACCAGTAGATTTATAGGGTCTACAGTATACAAAAAAAAAAAAGATGAAGTCAACCCAAACACCAAAGATGATAATCCTTGTGACATTCCTGAATACTAAAACAAAAACAATTTTAAATAAATAGACAAGGAAAAAAGGACAGATTTCATAGCAATGTGAAATATTAAGGGAACATAGGTTTCCTGTTTTGTATGTAAGGAGTTTGGAAGTACAACTTCGTCCTAACAACAAGTTAAAAACCTGAACAGATTGCAACATCAATAACTCTTACTGGATCTGTAAGAGAGAAGAGGAGACAGGCCAAACTGCTTCCCTCAAGACTGGAGAAATAGACAAGGGAACACACAGAGCCAGTGCTTACACGAGCAGACTCCCAAGCAGAATCCTCCAGAGGAACCAGTGCCAGGGAAGGAAAACATGAACTGTAATTGATGAATTGCTGGAGGCTCAAGGCAGACAAATCTCAAACTTAAAACCCCAGAAGGACCCATTCATAGAAGGAGATCAAAATATTGTGAAATTTACCACTGAGAGCTTGATTAGGTTCCCACAGTCAGGATCAGAGAAAAGAAAATCCCTGTCTGCTTCTAGCAGGGAAGGGAAAAAGGAACCATTTTGATACACGTAAGAGCACTCTATTCTTAATAAGGCCTGCCCTCAGAAGAAACTGCTTAACTAGAACCTAACCCTGTGGGGTTTTATCTGAGCCTAACTAATCTCAGTATAAGGAAACACACAACTCTAGCCTATTCTATTTATGTGTTCAACCACATAGTGGAGAAAAACAACTGAACAATGTTTGTGAAGTTCATAGTACAGAGACACAGGCTCACTTACGAGACAGATCTGATCATAGGATGACAGAATACTTCTCTTTCCCCAAACTTACCAATATATTGATACAGGATTACTTATAGTACATTGTGGCTGGCTATCAAGGAAAAATTCAGGACAATCAAAAAGCAAAAAGAACAAAAAATAACAGCAAAAGCCCTCAAAATTTGAAGAAACAGAGCAAGTGTCTCAAACAGACATTGCAGGAAATGTAGAAATTACCAGACCATGAATTGAAACTAAGTGTGAAACAGAAATGTATAATCCCTTTGATGGGCTTGTTAGTAGGGTGGACACAGCTAAGAAAAAGAATCACTAAGTTTGACGATACGCCAATAGAAATTTTGAAAACTGAAAAACCAAATAAAAACTTTAGACAAACTATATTGAGCAGAGTTTAATTCTGAATTGGGTAGCCTTCAAAATCAGAAGAGGTTCAGAGAGCTCCACTTTGTAATTTGGGCAGAAATTACTTGGATGAAAAACAGAAATGAGGTACAGACATAGCCTGATTGATTACAGTATGATGTTTGCCTTATTTGAATGTGGTTAAATGTGGTCTGATCAGTTGGCTGCCTGAAATTCACTGAAGCTCAGCTGCTGTAGATGGCTGAGGCTCAGATATTTGTTACAAAAGCATACTCCTTAGTTAAGCTTTCAATTAGTTTATATATTCCATTAGGATGCAGTTCATTATATAAAGACCTAAAGCATATAGCCATTCTCAGGCCAATTTAGTTTAGCAAAGAAAAGAAAATAAAGACTGGGAAAAAAGGTATGGGATATTTAATAACTATTGGACAACTGACTATATAAGGTATAACATACACTTAGTGGGAATACCAGAAGAGGGGGGCAAGGAACAGAAAAAAATAATGGAACGCTGCATGGACAAAATTCCCCCCAAATTAATGCAGAAAACAAACCACAGATCAAGGAATATCAGAGATAGCTAAATAATATAAATGTCAAATAAACAAACTAAACAAAAATGCTACACCTAGCCACATTATTTTCAAACTACAGAAAGCCAAAGACAAATAAAAAATAATTCTAAAAGGCATCAGAGGTAAATCACTTAAACCTATAGAAGAACAAAGATAAGAATTACATCTGACTTCTCAAAAACTATGTAAAGAAATGGAGTCAATTATTTCACGTATTGAGAGGAAAATACCCACCAACTTTGACTTCTGTAACTTACAATTTTTTTTCAGAAGTAAAATAGAAATGAAGACTTTCTTAGATAAAAATTGAGATAATTTTCTTCAGTAGACACCCCTTGCAAGAAATATTAAAAGAAGTTTTTTAGAAAGAATGAAAATGATACAGTTCAGAAACACAGGACTACACAATAAAAAGGACTGTCAGAGAAAGAACAAGTAGTATAAAATCTTTTATTTTTGCTTATTCTTAGTTTAACAGTAACAAACAGTCTATTCAAAATAATAAAGTTGACTACGTACACTTGTATATTTTATATATACACAATAAACACACATGAGTGTGTGAATGAAATAAATCACAGCAATGATGTAAGGGAAAGGAGAGAGGAATTAGGATTATTTTGTTATTAAAAGGTGCTTAGACCATGCATGAGGTGGTACAGTACTACATGAAAGGGGTGTTTGATTACTTGTAAATTTGTAATGCAAACTCTAAGGCAAACTCTAAAAGTGTTAAAAATAAGAAGTATAATTTATTTGCTAAGAAATAAAGAAAATGTAATCATATGGAATGCTAAATTACAGCCACGAAAGGCAGATAAAGAGTGGAAGACAAAAGTAAGAAGAATAAGGATAGTATGTTTGTCAGTTTTCCTTTGCTATAATAAAATATCTGAGCAAAACAACTTAGAGGAGGAAAGATTTATTTTGGTTCATGATTTCAATTCATGGTTGGCTTTCTCGTCCTCTGTTTCTGGACCTGTGATCAGGCACAGCACTAGGGTAGAAGAGCAAGACAGAGGACAGCTGCTCACTTTGGGGCAGAGAGTAGAGAGAGACAGAGAGAAGAGGGGGTTGAATGTTTGTGCATGTGTGTACACACAAGGAAGAGGCCAAGGACCAGCTATATACTTACATACTTTTAGGGATTTCCCTAATAACCTGCTTCTTCCTTCAACTAGGCCCAGCTCCTGGTTTCTACCACCTCCCCCAATTGGATGAAGACAAACATACTATACTAATACTAACAAGAAGACAGCAGGAGTAACTATATTAATTTCGGACGAAGTTTAACTCAGGGAGAGTTTCCAGGGATACAGTAGGACATTGCATAGTGATAAAGAGGTGAATTCTCCAAGAAGGCATACTGGCCCTTAAAGATTGTGCATTCAACAATGGAGCATCAAACTATGTAAGACAAAAACTAATAGAACTGCAAGGATTAATAGATGAATCTGCTATCATAGTTGGAAACTTCAATATCTCTCTATCGGAGAAGGACATATCCAGCAATCAGTAAAAGGATATAGTTGAATTCAATAACAGCATCAATCAACTGGATATGATCAATATGTGTAGACAACTTTAACCAAAAGCAGTAAAATGCACATTCTTCTCAAACTCACATGGAACATTCAGAAAGATAGACCATATTCTGGGCTACAAACCATAGTTTAACCAATTTAAATGAATAGAGATTATATAATGTTCACAGATCTTAGTAGAATTAAACTAGAAATGAATACAAAAAAGAGAACCAGAAAATCCCCAAATACATGAAGATTAAACAAGAATTACAAATAACACCTGGATCAAAGAACACAGCAAGAGAAATTTAAAATTATTTTTAATTGCATGAAGATAAAGAGCATTTAACAAAATTCAACACCCTATCATAATAAGAACCCTCAGTAAACTAGGAACAGGGAGGGGGGTTCCACAACAGATTAAAAATATGTCTATAACTGACATAATACTTAATGGTGAGAATCTCAAGTCTGTCTTACCATGAAGAGGAAAAGCCAAGGATGTCTCTTTTTAACACTACTTTCCAACATCAAACTAGACAGATATGGAATAATTAAAGGAAAAAAAGATATACAAATTTGGAAGAATGAAATGAAATTGCCTTTGTTTACAGATAACATCATTTTCTATACAGAAAATACAAAAAATCCAACAGAAAAACTTCTGGAACTAATAGCTGATTATAATAAATTTTCAGGGAAGAAGGTTAATTTACAAAAGATAATAATTTTCTTATATATCAGCAATGAACAAATGAACAAGTGAAATTTGCAATTGAAAACAAAATATTACCTACTTTTGGCACCCCCCCAAAATGAAACACTTATGTGCAGATCTAATATACACATGTGCATACATTCAAGATATACATGAGGAAAACTACATTTCAGGTGAACAAAATCAAAGAATTAATAAATGGAGCCAGGCGAGGTGGTACATGCCTGTAATCTCAGGGACTTGGGAGGTTGAGGCAGGAGGATCACGAGTTCAAGGAAAGCATCAGCAAAATGCTGAGAAAGGTGCTAAGCAACTTAGTGACACCCTGTCTCTAAATAAAATACAAAATAGGACTGGGGATGTGGCTCAGCATTCAAATGCCTTGAGCTCAATCCCCGACATAAACAAACAAACAAACAAATAAATAAATAAAATAGAAAGACATTTCATATTAACAGATAGGAAGACAATATCGTCACAATGTTATGTTTACTCATTTTGAAATTTAGTTTCATTGCAATACCAATCAAAATTGTAGAAAATTATTTTGTGGATATTATAAATTGATCCTAAAGTTTATGCAAAGGGGCAAAAGATCCACAACAGTCCAAACAACATTTAAAGAGAAAACAATGTTGAAATACTGACACTCTCTGACTTTAAGAATTGCTAGAAAGCTACACAAGTTAAGACAGTGTAGTATTAGCAAAATAATAGGCAAATACATCAATGGAACAGAATAGAGTTCACAAATAGATCCACACTAATATATTAAATTGATTTTTAATAAGGAACAAAAGCAATTTTAATGCAGCAAAGACAATTTTCAACAGTTAGCACTGTAAAAACTAAACATCCACATGAAAGCATGGGAATCTGGACACAGACCTTACACACTTCACAAAAACTAAGTCGGAAGGGATTATAAACTTAAGTGAACACTCCAAACAATAAAACTCCTCAGAGGTAACATAGAAGGTCTAAATTAACTTGTTAATGCTCTAATTTTTTAAAATAAAACACCAAAGGGAAGATCCATGAAAGAAAGAATTGATAAGCTAGATTTTATTAGAATTGAAAATGTATGGTATGTAAAAGACCATGTCATGGGAAGGAAATGACAAGTCAAAGATAGGGCAAAAATACTTGCAAAAGATATCAGTTACTTCTTATTTTCCAAATACAAAGAACGTTACAATTCAAAAGTATGGAAGCAAACAGCCCATTTTAAAGATGGGCCGAGGAAATTAACAGGTACCTTTATCTTAATGGAATTCAGACCCTCAGAGATATTACAGGTTTGGTTCTAGACCACTGCAATAAAGCAAATATTACAATAAAGTCAATTATGTGAACTATTTAGTTCCCTGGTGCATATAAAAGCTGTTTTCACCATACTGCAGTCTGTGAAGTATGGACTAGTATTATGTCTAAAAAAACCTTAGTATATTAAAGCATGTTATTGCATGTACCAATATATGACAATGAAGCCCATTATTCTATGTAATTAAAATGCACTAATAAAAATGTACATAACTTATTTAAATATACTACATTACCTAAAATGTTAATAATCATCTGAACATCTAATGAGTATTTTCATTAGTGGAGAGGCTTGCCTTGATGTTGATGTGTGCAGATTGATCAAGTAAGTACTGTTGACGACTGAGGTGGCTATGGAAATAAAGGTAACAAAGAACTTTGCTGCATTGATTCTTCATTTTATGAGAGATTTCTCCATAGCATCTTATGCTGTTTGATAGATATCACTCAGAAGTTCTTTCAAATTGGAGTCATTCCATTCACACCCTGCCATTTTTCTATTAGCTAAGTTAGGTAGCATTCTAAATCCTTTGTTATCATATCAACAATGTTCACAGTATCTTCACTTATCTTTTTATGGAGTGTATGGGTGTGTGTGAATCTGTGTACAAGTTTATATGTATATTTAATATCTATTCTGTTTCAGGAAATATTCCAGGAATTGGAAATAGAGTTTTGAATTATCTCTCCACTTACAGCATTTTAGTAGAGTTTTAAAAATAAGTTAAAAAGTAAATGTGAGGATAAAAGTGCAAGTAGAATTAGCTGGATAATTTCTTTATCTTTATAGGAGGTGAAAAAAGATTGATTAATTTCTGAAATGTATGAATTGGGAAATATGGATTCAAGCATATTTTTTAAAGATAGAAATGTGTCCTATCTTACAAATTTTAAAAAAAGTCTGTACTTTCCACAGAGAAAGGAGGAGGAACAAGAAAAAAAATCAGAAAATACAAAATATTGCACACAGGCAAAAGAGAAACAGCAAAAAAGGACAAAATATGCGAGAATGAAGGTAATAAAACGAAAGAATGGAGGTAAATAAATCCTCATAAAGTGAAAGGTGACATACTGGGAAGCCGTATGAAGATTCTTCCAAAGACTAGTTTGGAACCATCAGATGGCGCAACTATCCCACTTGTTGGTGTTTATCCAAAAGCACATACTATTGCATATCAATGTTTATAACCACACAATCTACAACAGCCAAATTATACAACCAACCTAGGTGCCCATAGATAGAAGAATGGATGAAGAAAATATGATAATATATACACACAGGCAGTTCTACTTAGAGAAGAATGAAATTATGTCATCTGTTGGCAAATGAATGGACCTGGAGAACATCATGCTAAATGAAATAAGTCAGACTCAGAATCTCAAAAGACAAGTGTCTTCTCTCATATACAAAAACTAAAGAGAAAAAAAAGGAATAAGAAAGGGGAATCTCATGAAAATAGAAGGGAGATCAGCAGAGTAGAAGCAGAGGACCAAAGGAAAAGGAGCAAAAGAGTAAAAGGAGAAGAACTAGGGAATAAAATTGATCAAATTATATTAGGTCTAATATATATATAATTAATTTTTAAAAAGTAAATAAGTAAATAAACAGAAGAAAGACCAGTAGAGTAGAGAAAGGTGATCAAGAGGAGGAAGAAGATGAGGGAAGGAGATAGCTGGGGCTTAAAGTGAACAAAACTATGTTATATACATTCATGAATATGTTAAAATAAACATCATGATTATGTGTAACTATATGCCCTATTTTTTATTTTTAGAAGTTATAAATATTACTGAAATACTAGCATGCACAAGACCCTGGGTTTGATCTATCTACCTACCTACCTATATATTTTTTTATATATATATGAAAAAAAAATGAAAGGTTAAATGAGATAACACTACCTCTTGAAAGAAAAAGAATTTTTCCAATTGGGTTACATGAAACAAAACCAAGTACATGCTGCTGTTCAAGTAACACACCCCAAACCAAAAGATCTAAGAGTTGAAGGGAAATGTGCAGAAACCAATGTTAGACATTGTGGGTTTTATGATCTTTAACTGCTGAGCCAACTTCATCATATTCCTTCTACCCTCAGCTTGAATGCTCATATGTGTGGGATGGTGATTCAATGTGAGATAGGTGTGGAGTATACTGCCCTTTCATTATCAGTCTGGAGTTAGAGGCATTGCCTCTGGGGTCCATGTTTCAGAGAGATGATTTTGGGTGTTCTACTTTACTTAGGCCAGGAGGTCCTGCTGCTGACTTTAGGGAAAATAAAAGAGTTACTGAAGTTGGATATAAGAAAATGTTTGCTCTGTGGAATCTAAATTTTTTCACCCAGGGCACATTTTTACAAGCTGCTTCCTTAATCCTGGGAGTTCTACCATTTCTTTGTGCTAACAAATTTTCTTTTCTTTCTTCAACTGGTTAGACTTATTTGTTGAAGGCTTGCGAATGCAGGAGACTTGACCAATGTATGAAGCAAGTATTTTAGTATCAGAAAGTAGCAGTTGTGATATTTATGTTAAAACATTTGTTGTGAAGGCACAATGTAATTGAGGAAGCAGAGGGTGATTTTAATTATGACTTTCAGAAAAATGTACAATATAGCTCCCAAGAAAGTTTTGAAAGAGGAATTTCATAGCAAAAATGTACAAAACAAAAACCATATGATATAAAAGAGAAATCCAGAGATCTAGAGGAATTTGCCAGCTCAAGTACATATCAAATAAAAATTATTATGAAGAATTAGATTTCTATAATTAGCAAACATGATTTAATACAAATATTAAAATGCTCAAACTTTCAGAGAATTTAGGCTTAAATTATATTTCACCAGGATAAATCTTGGCCCTTCATGCATATATGAAAAATGAAAAAAAGACTTAAGAAATATCAATGACCTAAGCATCTATCTCAAGAAAGTAAGGGTGAAAAAAATCCCAAGAAAATTAAACAATAAGAAAAAAAATGTCAAATACCTAAATAAATAAAGGTAAGCAATCCATGAAACAAATTCTCAAAAGGAAAGGGTGGAGTAATAAAATGTATGATTTCCTGGTGAGATGATTGATGATATTATTTTCTCTTAGAGAAGACACAGTTTTGTTTATGGCTTGAAACTCCTTTGGAGCCAAATTATCCTCGGTTTGCTTTAGATGCTGGTTGTATTCCTGTGACTTTGAATCTCTTTGGCTTTTCTCATTCCTGCGTTGTAGTACTTTAAGGCTCCTACCAGAAGCCTCTAGTTTTTTATCAGAGACCCCTCCTAAGACTGTTATTTTCCCTGGCTCTATGAGACCACTAGAAAATTGATTATCTTTTCAGCTATACATTTTATTATTTTGATGCCTTTCCTCATTTGTCTAAAACTATTCCTGTGTCTTTCTTCCTCTATAGCCAGTTCCCAGTCTACATTCTAAAACTGACAACTAAGTTTCTGCATAGTTCTGACAACATATAGGTATCAGCCCTTGGCAATAGGTTAACTGTGGCTTCAGAGCCTTGGTTCTGCCAGTACATATAAACACACGTGTAACACCACACTCTGTTTTCATTTAGAAGCTGTCTTGCTTAGCCTCTTCTTTGCATAGGTTGAAGGCAGGTAATGGATGGGGTGATGTGTGAGAGCCTAGATTGGCTACTTTTTAGTAATCCTAGAAGAGACGTCCTGACAGATCCTTACCACTCTGTGGAGTTATTTTGTGACTATTGATTTTGGTTTTGGAACTTGACTGAAATTTCCAAACAGGAAAAAATTCTCTATATTTGCTGTATTAAATTTAGTTATTTTGGATTAAAATATCTGATGAATCCATCAAATTGAGTCTTCAGAAAATAAGGCCAAAGCCAAAATAATGTGATAGAAAAATCCTATATTAATTTTTTTTAGTAAATGTAGTCATATAAATTAACTAAGTATCTATTATACAAGCCCAGTCCTATTTAACTGCCAGTTTCTTTGTGCTAAGAATTGGTTTATATTTAGCATGTGGCTCACCGCTGCAATTCTTTGTCTTTTTCAAAACAGAAATACTTAGAGCTAAGAACAGGCAACTAATCTGATAATCTTGCATTATATATTTTAAAATATGATTTGTTTTTAATAAAAAGAAAAAGAAGTGCCTCCTCTTACTATAGTACCCAATATTTAAATAAAATTGCCTCACCAGAAAGAGCAAAATGTTTATCTGGTATCCTACTATACTCCAAAATGACTGTTGATAAGAACAGGCTATGATTAAATAATTGCTCTTGTATAATTAGATATAAAACACCTAATTCTCTGAAGAAGTGCACATGAGGAAACTGAGGCACAAAGATGTTGACTAAGTTTGCCATCATGGGCAGTGGCAAAGCCAAGGTTCCAGGGGTAGGCCGTCCTCATACCTTTTGCTCTAACTCTATGCTATATTACAATAGTTCTGGTACTTGATACCCTGCTGCCTTCTTGGTACCACAATACTTTAGATTATATGTAAAATGCTGACATTCTTACTGCAGTTGACCACCCTTTAACTTTTCCAGCAGACTTTCTCATTTTTTCAAGACACTACAAGCTCATTGAGGGAGACTTTTTTGATATTCAGAGTTGACCTCCCTTTTTTTCACGTGCCTACCATACTCCATTCATACTTCTACGATAGTGCGCGTGCACGCACACACACACACACACACACCTTTCTTAACTGACCATAATTGAGTAATTTGTTTGGAATTAAGTCAGTAGCACCACTATTCCTAAATTATTTAATATTTGCTCATCAAATAAATTCCAATGTTTTAATATTATTCACATAAAAATGAAAG
The DNA here is from genome assembly GCA_004024805.1 of Geosciurus inauris. NCBI lineage: Eukaryota > Metazoa > Chordata > Mammalia > Rodentia > Sciuridae > Geosciurus > Geosciurus inauris. The sequence goes on from PVHX01011495.1 coordinate 22,190, forward strand.
ACTCTTACTCTATCCGGGTCCATGGAGTTCTAAGGAGCAAGTCTTGGATAAGCATTGGCCCAGAAATTGGTTTCTTGGAGAAAAAAATTAGAGCCATAGAATTGTAGGAAAGTAAAGATGGAAATTAGCTTTAAGATAAGTAATATATTTTATTCTTTTATGTACAAGAAAGTTAAGATCCAAAGAGAGAAAATGAATGATCCCCTAAAATGTGGGCTCTTCTGGTATAAATATAACATTAAATATATTATATTACATAATGCATTATATAATACTATGTAATATATTGAAAATAATATTTTAATTACATATTAAAAGTCTAAGGAGTTTTATTAGTATATAAGTTATATATATTACTATACTGTAATGAGTATAGCTCAGTGTTTGCTATAAGTAATTAATGAACATAGATGAAATAGTACTTAATGAAAAATAGATGGAATAAATATTGGGATGATAAAAATTTTCTTAGAAGTTAAACTTTAAAAGCAAAAAGATGAAATATTTTATTTATTTTAATATCTGAGTGGTTCTAATCTAAATAATGGGGAATAAACATTTCTAATAGATTTTTCTGTCATTCTTTGTTTCTTATCCTATTTTTTGGAGATATTTTATAATTTTAATATCACTTCATTAAATAATATTAACAGAGCTCATGTATATTATATGTATGTACATGTAAAATAATTGATTTTAATCATTCATTGGTTTCCTATCATGTATTCTATTCCTAAGTCAGTGTTTTGTTTGTGCAATTTTATTTGATCAACAAAAAGTTCTTTAACAATAAATATTCTATGTAGGGAAAAATAAACTAAATATTTTTCTAATTTAACATTCAACATGGGGATAATATATGAGTTAGAATAGAAATGAGACACAAAACTATTCATATGGTTACAATGGTAATATGTAAGATATATAGAAATACAGATACATATGCACACATAGACATACATATATACTTTATACATAAATTTCTCTTATGTGTATATTTTGGATCATATTTACTTTCAGATATTTGGCCTAAAATTGAAAATAAGTGATGTTAGAATAATATTATATGAAATAAATACAAACAACCATAAAAAGAACACCTCAGAGAGTAATGAAATAGTAATTCTATAATATAAAAATTATATAAAATTAATTGGTAGTTTTATTTATTGGAGTCTTCAAATATTTTAAAATATTTCTGAATGAATTTTTTAACCCATGGTATTTTGCTTCCATGTTGATACTAATTAAGGAAACATAGAAAACAAAAAAATGTTAAAACAGACACAAAGACAAAATTCCTGTATTATACTGCTCTCTTGTACTGGCTCTGGCCTAGAGTGTACTAACCTACCAAGAGAAGAGGTATGGTCATTTTCTCTTCATTTATTGAAGAGCTTTTGTCAATAATTTTTCAGAGATTTGATAATGACAAATTGATATCTTTTAAGGATCTTTTAAGATTTAATTGGTGATATTAAGAGCCAAAGCTGAGTCAAAGAGATAAGACAAAAATATGGCAAGAAAAGTAGAGTTCAGGAGAGAACTGACATTAGGTATAAAGGAATGTACAGAACTTTGTGAGATAGAGAATTGAATCTATTAATATACAACAAAACAAAGACAGGGCAGATTGCCTTAGGCATTTGATGTGTGAAATAAGATGTTGCAACTTAGCCTTTCATCCCCACACCATCATACTATCTTGATATAAATATATGAAGGCCTCTAGGCTCTGCTAACTCTGGTTTGAATATTAAGCATTCAGTGAACTTCAAAGATAAATAAATGTAGTTAAGGTAAGAGTTTGTAGCAAAATCAAAGCACATTTGTTTTAAAAGTTTATGTAGACATTCTGACTTAGTATGTACATGGACACTCCATCTAAATCTTGTTTTAAAAATAGTTGGGGAAATATTTGTTTTGAACGTGAATAAGATGGACCAGAAAAACCAGTATGTTCCATTTATGTTGATAACCAAACTGGGGTGACTTTGATCTGGCATTTTGAGGTTTTTGAAGATAGTCATACAAGCATGAGCTTTCAAATATTGTGTAAATAGCTCAATCTATCATAGTTGAAAATCATGTTTTAAAAAAATAAAACAAAAACCTGATGTTGAATAATCCACACCCTGATTTAGTGCTCATGACAGCACTTAGATCCTGTTAACATTGCCATTGTATCTTAGCTTTCCTCAAAGTTGGTACATTATATTAGCTATGTGTTGTATGCTGATGTTGAAAGCTATGATAAGTTTTGGGGTCTCTTAAATCTTTTAGTATAAATCTAATATTTGTTGTCTTCAAAAATATCTAAAACCAGTAGGAAAAAGCCATATGGTATTCCAAACCGCAAGGGAAATTATACTTCTTTTTATAAAGCATTCCCACCAGAAAAAAAGGGTAACCCTTCTGTTTATCATTATATTTTATGAGGTAACTTCAATGAAATCATGAAGTATTATCACATGAGCAGCAAAGGATAAAATCACTTTTGCCAGGACCCTCAAAGGATAGGAAATTTGGGATATGGCACAATTGGAACTTATTTTCCAGGCTGTAAATGAGGTTCAAGATGTGGTATGGGTGAGTGACAGAAGGTTTCTTGCCATCAAAGATGGGCAACACTTTCAAAACTTTTATGTGGGATATGAGGATATATTTTACATGTCCAATTCAGGAATTAAATTGCACTTTTAATACAGTTTTCGTTAATATTTTATGTGGGCTGAGTTTGTCTGGGTTTACTCAAATGTTCCAATGTGTGAAGGAAGTACCAGGAAACATGCATGGGGATCTCTCTGAAATACATATATAGGATGATGGGTTTTGGAGGAAAATTGATGAAGTCATAGCAAGAGTATTTTCCATCAGATGAAAAGTAGCAGTTCTGTCTGTTCATTTCCTTTGGAAAACAGAAGATCAAAGAAAATCTTTTAGTAGGGTGTTTTTGTTCAAATACAACAAAGACATTTTTATAATAATTTTGTTTCTGCTTCTTTCCATATGTTCCTTTGTTCATTCATCTTTGTGCTACGTGACAGACACTGCCATAATTATAGTAAGAGCAGTCAGCCTTTATATACCCTTATTGTGCCACATAGAAGATTGTGTTCCACAGCAATCTGTGGCCACAGGAAATCTCTGAGGGATGTGTTCACATTATACAGTTGAGGAAAATAACTGGAACTTGGCTATCTTTAGAAATAACTTTCTTAATGTCTGTTATATGTGTTATCTTTTTGTCATTATAACAAATACCTGAGAACCACCACATAGGTACAGGGACTTTGTCTGAAAAGGAACAAAATATGACTGGAGTTAGAAAAATTATCACTTCTTATGAGCAGTTTCATTGAAGTTCATGTTTTTCTTTATCTAAGAAAATCTTTTATTTCTAAATCACCACTAAGCCAGCTACAAATAATATTACCTCCTCATCCTTTTTTTTTTTTTAAGTGACCAGTATCTATAGAAACAATGACTTAGATAAATTTTTCCTTCTTAAAACTTGATTGTTTGGAAACTGTCAATTTGTTAAAAAGCTGAAATATAATAGTATTCCTTTTCTCAGATAATTGTAAGATGACTCATCATTACTGGTGGGAATGTAAAATGGTAAACTCACTTGGAAGACAGTTTGGCAATTTCCTTCAAAACCAAATATACTCTTAAGTATGATCCACATTCTTTGGTATTTATCTGCACATGAATGTTTTTGACAGGCCTTATTCATGACTGCTGGAACTGGAAGGAACCAATTAGAAGAAGACTGAATAGGTCTCAACTACTTTTCTGAGTTTCAGGGTACAGGAAGGGAGTCAAAAGCCAAAGACTATAATCTCCAATTGGAAATCAGGAATGGCTTGGTGCTTACAAAAGAAGATATAAACAAAAAATGCCAATTGTGAAAGATTCCTTTTTGTCAAAAAGCAGATACTTAAGGTAAAATCATAAAGATGCTGCTGTAACTAACATTCACTGAATTTGAAAGAATGTGATTCTTTTATTTTCTTAAGTTTCTGACTTCCTGATCTACTTTAGAGGAACCATGTTCAAATGTCCTTAACAGAAAATAGTCTGTATCTTTTGTCTACCCAGAAACTGGTAGAATTGTTTCTTTATTTGGCTTTCAAAAAACAAAATGAAAGAAAACAAAATGAAACAGCCAGATCTCAATAAAAGCAGCACTAGCTTATTGAGAAAGAGCGAGCAAGGCAGGGAGAGAGACTTAATACATTCATTACTTTCAACCTAACAAGCAAGGCACATTTTTAAAGATTTTCATTGCCTCAGCTCCATCCTCAAGTTCTCTGGTCTAACATTTTGTTAACATTAAATCTTCACAAGCATAAGCTTTCTTTTCCCATGTAGGAAAAAGAAAAGTATTTATAATAATGTATTCGAAGTTTATAGAATATCAGATAATAGAAAATGAAGACAATCTTGTTTGTTTTCATCCTCATTAGAGTAAAAATATTTCAGTTTGTAGGTAGGGATAAACCAAAAAAGGTACACACATACCTTCACTAAAATCAGGAGTAGACAATTACATCTTGAAAAAAAGTAAAAATTATAATTTATGTTTTAAAAAATTGAACAATAGAGACTTATACTTTTTCCCTAAAGAAATAAGGGGAAATATTGGGAGCAGAATGAAAGTGTCTTATGAGGTTAAAAAATATTCTTTGGAAGAAAAATTTGTATCCCAAATGTAGAATAAGGATAAACTATAGTAAAAAACTATAAAATGCAAACTTGGAATCAGCATAAATTGAGACTTTTTATCATTTTAAAGTAACTTTTAACCTAAAGTTCTTATACAACTTAGAAAAAAGTGAAGTATGTTTCATGTTAAATAGACCAGACTAATCCTAATTTTATGTGTATATTTTATGTACATATTTTATTTTTTAAGATTTATTTGTTCTAATGAGTTATATATGACAGCAGAATGCTCTTCAATTCATTTTACTCAAATGGAGCACAATTTTTCACATCTCTGGTTGTACACAAAGAAGGGTCACATCATTCATGCAATCATACATGTACCTAGGATAATGATTATCTCATTCCACTCACTATCTTTCCTATCCCCACATCCCATACCCTCCTTTTCCTCCCCTTGGCCAATCCAAAGTTCCTCTACTCATCCTATGTCTCCCACTTATGCTAATCCATAAGTGGGGATTAGCATCCACTTATCAGAGAAAACATTTGGCCTTTGGTTTTTTGGGATTGGCTTACTTTGCTTAGCATGATATTCTTGTCTAACTCCATCCATTTATCAGCAAAAGTCATAATTTTATTTTCTTTCATTGCTGAGTAATATTCCATTGTGTATATATACCACAGTTTTTTTTTTTATTTTTTAAAACAAATGCTTTTTAAGTCAGTACGTACACATATGGAGCACAATTTTCTATTTCTCTTGTTGTAAACAAGATAGAGTCACACCATTTGTGTTTTCACATGTACCTAGGGTAGTGATGTCCATCTTATTCCACCATTTTTGCTACCCCCATGTCCCCTCCCTTCCCATGCCTCCCCTTTGCCCTATCCAAAGTTCTTCCATTTCTCCCAGGCTCCTCACCCCCACCCCCATTATGTATCAGCATCCACTAATCAGAGAAAATATTTAGCCTTTGGTTCTTTGGGATTGTATTAATTCACTTAGCATGATGTTCTCCAATTCCATCCATTTACCTGCAAATGTCATAATTTTATTCTTTTATTGCTGAGTAATATTCCACTGTGTATATACACCACAGTTTCTTTATCCATTCATCTATTGAAGGGCATCTAGGTTGCTTCCACAGTTTAGCAATTGTGAATTGTTCTGCTATAAATATTGAAGTGGTTGCATTACTGTAGTATGCTGTTTTTAAGTATTTAGGGTATAGGCCAAAGAGCGGGATAACTGGGTCAAATGGTGGTTTCATTCCAAGTTTTTTAAGGAATCTCCATATAGATTTTCAAGTAGGTTGCACTAATTTGCAGCCCCACCAGCAATATTTGAGTGTGCCTTTTCCCCCACATCCTCGCCAGCACTTATTGCTTGTATTCTTGATAACTGCCATTCTGACCGGCGTGAGATAAAATCTTAGTTTTGATTTGCATTTCTCTAATGGCTAGAGATGTTGAACATTTCTTCATATATTTGTTTATTGATTGTATATCTTCTTCTGAGAAGTTTCTATTCAGCTCTTTAGCGCATTTTTTATTGGATTGTTTTTTTTTTGTGTTAAGTTTTTGGAGTTCTTTATATATCCTGGAGATTAGTGCTCCATCTGATGTGCGTGTCACAAAAATTTGCTACCAGAATGTAGGCTCTCTGTTCACCTCATTGTTTCTTTTGCTGAGAAACAGCTTTTTAGTTTGAATCAAACCCACTTATTGATTTTTAGATTTTATTTCTTGCACTTTAGAAGTCTTGTTAAGGAAGTCAGGCCCAGTCCTATGTGATGAATGTTTGGACCTAATTTTTCCTCTATTAGGTGCAAGGTCTCTGGTCTAATTCCTAGGTCCTTGATCTGCTTTGATTTTTGTGCATGGTGAGAGAAAGGAGTTTAGTTTCATTTTGCTGCATATGGATTTTCAGTTTTCTCAGCACCATTTGTTAAAGAGGCTATCTTTTTCTCCAATGTATATTTTTGGCACCTTTGTCCAGTATGATATACCTGTATTTATGTGGAATTTTCTCTGTGTCTTATATTTTGTACCATTGGTCTACATGTCTATTTTGGTGCCAATACCATGCCATTTTTGTTACTGTAGCTTTGAAATATACCACAATTTCTTTATCCATTCATCTATTGAAGGGCATCTAGGTTGCTTGCACAGTTTAGCAGTTGTGAATTGTGCTGCTATAAACATTGATGTGGCTGTGTTACTGTATTAGGCTATTTTTAACTACTTTGGGTATAGACCAAGGGATGAGATGGCTGGGTCAAGTAGTGGTTACATTCCAACTTTTCTAAGGAATCTCCATACTGCTTTCCAAATAGGTTGCACCAATTTGCAGTCCCAACAGCAAAGTATGAGTGTGCCTTTTCCCCCAAATCCTTGCCAACACTTATCGTTGCTTATATTCTTCATGAATGCCATTCTGACTAGAGTGAGATGAAATCTTAGAGTAGTTTTGATTTGCATTTCTCTAAGTACTAGAAATATTGAACATTTTTTCATATATTTGTTGATTGATTATATATCTTCTTTTTTATGATTTTGAAAAAATGTTTAATAGTTGTTTTTTCTAGTGGGAGATTTTTTAAAATTAATTTATTTAAATGCATTTCAAGTCATAGTACATATATAGAACTCAATGTTTCCGTTTCTCTGGTTGCAAACCAGATAAAGTCACATCATTTGTGTCTTCATACATGCACCTAGGGTAGTGATGACTATCTCATTCAACCATCTTTACTACACCCCTTCCCTTTTCCCTTCCTTCTCCTCCCCTCTGCCCCATCCAGAATTCCTTCATTTCTCCTATGTTCCCCATTCCCACCCCCCTTATGTATCAACATCCACTAATCAGAGAGAACATTTGGCATTTGGTTTTTTGGGATTGGCTTACTTCACTTAGCATAATGTTCTCCAATTCCATCCATTAACCTGCAAATGCCATAATTTTATTCTCTTTTATTGCTGAATAATATTCCATTGTGTATATGTACCACGGTTTCTTTATCCATTCATCTATTGAAGGGCATCTGGGTTGCTTCCATAGTTTTGCAATTGTGAATTGCACTGTTACAAACATTGAAGTGGCTGCGTAACTGTAGTATGCTGTTTTTAAATCTTTAGGATATAGGCCAAGGAGAGGAATAGCTGGATCAAATGGTGGTTCCATTCCAAGTTTTTTAAGGAATCTCCATACTGCTTTCCAGATTGGTTGCAACAATTTGCAGTCCCACCAGCAATGTTTGAGTGTGCCTTTTTCACCACATCCTTGCTAGCACTTATTGTTGCTGTATTTTGGATAGCTGCCATTCTGACTGGGGTGAGATGAAATCTGGGAGTAGTTTTGATTTGCATTTCTCTAATGGCTAGAGATTTTGAACATTTCTTCATATATTTGTTTATTGATTGTATATTTTCTTTTAAGAGGTTTCTATTTAGCTCCTTCGACCATTTATTGATTAGACAGATAGATGAAAGAAACTAAAGGGATATGAATAGGAAAAGAAGAATTCAAACTATCATTATTCACAGACAACATGATTCTATACTTAGAAGATCCAAAAAATTCCACCAGAAAACTTCTAGAACTGATAAATGAATTCAGCAAAGTTGCAGAATATAAAATTAATATCCATAAATCAAATGCATTTCTATATATTAGCAACAAGTCCTCTGAAAGATAAATTAGGAAAACTACTCCATTACAATAGCCTCCAAAAAAAATAAAATACTTGGGAATCAATCTAACAAGAGTGGTGAAAGACCTCTACAATGAAAATTACAAGACACTAAAGAAAGAAATTGAAGATGATTTTAGAAGATAGAAAGACCTCCCATGCTCTTGGATAGTCAGAATCAATATTATTAAAATGGCCATACTACCCAAAGCACTATACAGATTCAATGCAATCCCAATTAAAATCCCAAAGGCCTTTCTGATAGAAATAGAAAAGGCAATCATGAAATTCATTTGGAAAAATAAGAGACCCAGAATAGCCAAAGCAATCCTGAGCAAGAAGAGTGAAGCAGGAGGCATCACAATACCAGAGACACTGCATCTAATTGAGAAGAAACTAGGTCCAAATCTTTATCATGTTGGATTAGGCCCTGAATTCCTTAACAAGACTCCTATAGCACAAGAAATAAAAGCAAGAATCAATAAATGGAATGGACTTAAACTAAAAAAGCTTCTTCTCAGCAAAAGAAACTATCAGTGAGGTGAACAGAGAGCCTACATTCTGAGAGCAAATTTTTGCCACACGCACATCAGATAGAGCACTGATCTCCAGGATATATGAAGAACTCAAAAAACTTAACACCAAAAAAACAAACAACCCAATCAATAAATGTATATCTTCTTTTGAGAAGTTTCTTTTCAGCTCCTTAGCTCATTTATTTATTGGGTTGTTTGTTTTTCTGGTGTAATTTTTTTTTTTTTTTTTAGTTCTTTATATATCCATGAGATTAGTGCTCTTTTTGACATGTGTGTGGCAAAAATTTGCTCCCAAACTGTAGGCTCTCTGTTTACCTCATTGATTGTTTCTTTTGCAGAGAAGCAGCTTTTTAGTTTGAATACATCCCATTTATTGAATCTTGATTTTATTTCTTGCAATTTAGGAGTCTTGTTAAGAAAGTTGGGGCCTAATCTGACATAATAAATAATTGGGCCTACTTTTTCTTCTGTTAGGCGTAGGATCTCTGGTCTAATTTCTAGGTCATTTATACACTTTCAGTTGATTTTTGTGCATGGTGAGAGAAAAGGGCTTAGTTTAATTTTGCTGCATATGGATTTTCAGTTTTCCCAGCATCATTTGTTGAAGAGGCTACCTTTTCTCCAATGTATGTTTCTGGCACCTTTGTCTAGTATGAGATAGGTGTATTTATGTGGGTTGGTCTCTGTGTCTTCTATTCTGTACCATTGGTCTACATGTCTATTTTGGTGCCAGTACCATGCCGTTTTTGTTACTATAGCTTTGTAGTATAGTTTAAGGTCTGGTTTTGTGATGCTTCCTGCTTCACTCTTCTTGCTAAGGATTGCTTTAATTCTTATTTTCCAAATAAATTTCATGATTGCTTTTTCTATATAAGGAATGATTTTGGAATTTTATTGGAATTGCATTGAATCTGTTTAATGCTTTGGGTAGCCAAACAAACTATGATTATTTTGACAATATAAATTCTGCTTATTCAGAAGCATAGGAGATCTTTCCATGTTCTAAGATCTTCTTCAATTTCTTTCTTTAGTGTCCTGTAGTTTTCATTGTTGAGCTCTTTCACCTCTTTTGTTAAACTGATTCCCAAGGATTTTATTTATTTTTTGAGGCTATTGTCAATGGGGTAGATTTCCTAATTTCTCTTTCTGAGGGTTCATCACTTATGTATATAAATTTATTTGATTTATGGGTATTGATTTTATATCCTGTTTCTTTGCTAATTTATTATTTCTAAAAATTTTCTGGTGGAATTTTTTGGATTTTCTATAGAATCATATCATCCTCAAATAATTATACTTTGAACTATTTTCTTATTCATATCCCTTTAATTTCTTTTATCTAATTGCTCTCACTAGGGTTTCAAGAACTATGTTTTGAATAGAAGTGGTAAGAGAGGGCATCCTTGTATTTTTCCAGTTTTTAGAGGGAATGCTTCCAATTTTTCTCCATTTAGAATAATGTTGGCCTTGGGTTTAGCATAACTTTTACAATGTTGAGTTATGTTCCTACTATCCCTAGTTTTTCTAGTGTTTTGAATATAAAAGGGTGTTATGTTTTGTCAAGTGTTTTCTCTGCATCAATTGACAAAATCATATAATTCTTATCTTTAAGTCTATTTACATGATGAATTATGTTTATTTATGTTGAAGCAACCTTGTATCCCTATAATGAATCCCACTGAATCATGGTGCACTATTTTTTAGTGTTTTTTGTATGCAATTTGCCAAAATTTTATTGAAAATTTTTGCATCTATTTCATCAGGGATATGGGTCTGAATTTTTTTCCTCTATGTGTCTCTGTCTGGTTATGGAATCAGGAAGATACTAGCCTCATATGAGTTTGGAAGGGTTTCTTCCTTATCTATTTCATGGAATAATTTGAGGAGTATTGGTATTAATTTCTCTTTGTAGGTTATATAGAATTCAGCTGAGAATCAGTCTAGTCCTGACTTTTCTTGGTCAGTAGGCTTTTGATGGCATCTTATACTTCCTTTCTTGAAATTGATCTATTTAAATTGTGTATGTCCTCCTGGTTCAGTTTGGGTAGATGATAGGCATCTAGAAAATTTGTTGGTGTCTTCAAGGTTTTTTATTTTGCTGGAGTATAAATTTTCAAAATAGTGTCTAATTATCCTCTGTATTTCTGTAAATATCTTAATAAAATAAATATCCTCTATAATAAGATATTTACAGTTTTGTTGCTATAAACAGAAATGAGTTCGGTTATCTTCTAGTATATATCCAGTAGTTTTGCATAAGAGTTTACAGTTTCTAATGATGGACAGACAGGGAATGCAGGGGGAGGGTATAGAATGTGATGTTTATCAGGTAGGATGTGAGAATATAGAGGTATTAGATTATAGAATGAGTGAGAGGTGAATCAAAAGAAGTTGTCTGTTAGCAGGAAAATAATGAGGCAATTTCATGCAAGGCTCCCTGTTGCCTCTGCAACAGGATGGTATCTGTTAGCATACTTAGTAGGGATACGTCTGGTGCAACCAGGCCAACATGGATCTTCATGATGGTCTTCCAGTTCTTGGTGGTTGTTGCTAGATGAAAGCAGCCATGTCCATAGTTGATGGTGGCAGTATTGTCAAGCTTGTATGTACCTTGATATTGGGCTTCCAGGCCCTAGTCAGTATCCTTAGATGGAAGCTGCCTCAACTAAAGATGGAGACAGCAGTGGAGTGGAGGTAACCCCAGATATCAGTGAGTGCCTCAAGATGAAGGCAACTGCTTTCAGAGGTAGGGCTGGAAGGATAAGCTCTGCAATGGCATTGAGTGGCCTGTTTGGTGGTGGCACATGGTACTGCAATGGACTACTGTCCCTGTCAGTTGTCCATCGTAAAGATTACCATGTGGGAAGGGCTATGGTGGTGGCTGCAGTGTCCCAAGATGGAGGTGGTTTGCGTGGGGTCTCTTGTTGTTGGATAGGGAGCTGTAGCATATGGGCGCAGTGTTCCTCCCCAGGCAGTCATGAGTGTTCCAAATCCTAATTAGATTTTTATTTCACCTTTCAAACAGTTGCTTTTTTACTGGGAAAATCGGCTTATGTATCTTGGTTATATATTTTGCCTGAATTGAATAATTCAATATAACTATTTGTCAGTTTTTTTAAAAATAAGATAGTTTAGTTCAATGTGCTGGCCAAATCAAATGTTCATAATAATCATGCATTGAAACAAAGCTTAATATGATATACTAAGGTGTTAGAGAATAAACCTTTGTTGTTAAATAGATCCAGATTCCGGCTTGTTCTCTATCATTTACTGGTTGTTCAATCCTAGACATTTTACTCTTACTCAATTTCATTCTCTCCGTAAAAAGGGAAATTGAAATGAACTTTGTAGCTGTGAGAAGTGAATGACACAAATTGTAGGTGAAGTGATCAGATCTGACTGTTCTGTAGGAGAATTTCTGTTAATGATAGTCTCTGTATACTCCTTTACTTAAAGACTAAAAAGTAGTATTAATTTGTAAATACACATGTTCACACAGTTCAAAGGCCAAAAAAAATGTGAGGTTTCTTTCCTTGTTCCTTGTTAGTGAGAAGACTTTCTATTCATGTACAGCATGAACAATTATGTGTTCTTTTTCTCTGTTATACATAGTAATGGTAAATCATATACAGAGTTATGCTCTGTATTTTTCTCTATCTGAACACATTAGGGATAGTTTCTTGATTAGTCAATAAAAAGCATCTATGTTTTTCTTTGCAGCAGTAAAAGAAGGATTAATATTTCTTCAGTGAAGTTGTGCAGTGGATGTTTACTGAGCCCTTGCCCGGTGAGGCTGTGTCTGGTCATGGTGATGGTCAGAGAAAAAGAGAGAGCACAGTTTGAATCTAAACTCCCTGCTTACCTGGGGAAAATCTCAGCGGGTTCATTTATATCCAATGTATACAATAGGTATACAATAGCAGCATCTGCTCTACCAATTGTCCTTTGGGGTTAAATAAGGTATTGCATGTCAAGGTTTTAGTTCTATCCCTGGTATACAGCAAGTGTTCTATAAGTGGTTAAGGCCAAAACAAGTATTATTGATTATACAAATAATTATCATCACCTCATCCTGTGCCAAATGAGTGAGGATGGCTTAAGACTGTGACATGTCCTTTTGAAATTAGAATCATCTATATAGAAATAACTAGGCCATTTCCTCCTCTCTAAAGATTGGGAAGCAGTCACCTTTGTGACCCTGAAGCATGTTTTAATTAGTATTTGGGCAAAGCTTTACTGAAGTCCTCCAATTTTTTTCCTTTTAAGCATTCTAAGCTGTTACTAAGGTCATAAAAGTAGCAAGAAAGCCTGTTCCTACTCCGTTGTCTTCATTAAATGAATTTAAAATTAGTACAGTGTTAAAAACCATAAATAGGTTTCTAAAAGTCATTATCTAATAGGGGAGTCACAAACTAAAATTCATCAGCATTTGATCACCAAGAACTTGTTCTTTAATTGACTCAACTTATTTCCTTTTCCTTGGGACCAGGTTTGTACAGATGGAAAGAAGCTTAGCATGGAGAAAGGATGACTTATATAGGTACAATTTATAGATCATGAAAGAGAAAATCACACCTTGTTTTTGTCTTTTAAAATAACTATAATATTATACTTAATATAAAACAAATTTACAATGAATGATAATCCTTAACTTTATTAAAGATTATTTTTTAAGATATCTAAATTAAATTTGATAGTACTTTGAGATGAATTTCCTTTTGAAAATGGTATTTGGTATTGATGTGGCAGAAAAATCATAGAATGCAGGGTTTGTGTTGTAAACCACCCATTTTTGTTAAAGATTAAGATTTTTGGAGAAAGGAGAATGACTTGGGAATAATCATGGGTTGTGTTTGCACATTCCAACATTACTGAGATATTATTAAACAAAGCCAAATAGATGTCACATTAATACTATTTAATACACAGAAATTCACATTATAGCAGTTTCTGTTTTAGGATTTTAGAAATCACATGTAATGTCATTGGGAAGATAGGTTCATTTCCTGGAGACTATGGATGGCCTATGAACACAATAAGCCACAGGAAAAGTGTGGACTGTATCTACATCCAAACCAGAGAACCTCTCTAGAGCATTGAATTATTATGTCTCCTACCTCATCTTGAGATGAACTTGTGATATTGTCTGTTTCTAAAGGAAAAATATATGAGTGTAAGAAAAAAATAAGAGCTCTAAACATCTTTTCTTTAGAGCTTAAGTTTGGAAAAGAGGATCAAAAGACAATTTTAGGTACAAAGTGAAGTTATATTAGACGATTTGCCAATTTATTAAAGAGTTTCATTTGAAATCTGAACCTAGATTTGAAGGGTTCAAAACCACGCTCTACAACTTACTGTGAAGAATGACAGGGTTACTTAGAATTGTTAAGTCTGTGTTTGTTTCTGTAAAAAATGGGAATCTTTATGATAACAATGGTAGCTTACTACATTTAATTGTAATGATGATTAAATGACTAAAAAACACAAAGCACTTAAAACAGTATCTAGCTCATAATGTATGCTCTATGGGAACTAGTTACTGTTCAATTTGGATATCTAAAGAAAATCTTTGATTTTTTCATTTCTATTAAGAAAATATAAGAATTCATATAGGAAAAAGTCTTTCTGGGAAATCATAAATCACATTCTTTTTGGAAACCTCAACAGTAACATTAATTATAATAACAAACGTAACAACAACCAAAACTCATACTTTAACACCAGCTCTGTGAAAGATGTATACACACTCTTTATTCCTCCATAGTGTTTACAACTACTCCAGTATATGTTGTTATTCATATTTTACAGAGAAAGAAAATAAATCTTAATCATGTTTAATAATGTCCAAGTGATCACACAGCTAGGACTTGAAGGAAACAAAATTGAATTCGAAGATTGCTATTTGCAAAGTTCATACATAATGTGTCTATATATCTGATATGTTGTTCTGAATTGTTGAATCTGAAGATTGTATAAATAACAATTATTCATATTTGCAGTCATATTACTAAGATATATTTAATTTTAGTGTGATTCTAGGAATGATATACACATTAAAGAATTTAAGAAAAAATAAGTTTACATAGAAAATAAGATTTCAAAGCAGAAAGCCAATACCATAAAAGAATATAATTTTTAATGTAGACTTTAATCATGACATTTTATCACCTTCTAAAACCTTAATTAATATTTGGAAAAGCAAAACATTGAGCTTTTCTTTTAATGGAGATGTTGACAGCTATAAGGAAGACGCAAGTCTATTAAAAAATTCTATAAAATGTCTGAAGTTGAGTTCTGTGCTCCCTTGGAGTCATTAAGATGAAACAACAACATTTCCATGGAATAGAACTCTTATTATTTAGGGACTATATCACAAGATAAAGAATACTGCAGTAGAAATGTAGGGCAAGATTCATACCCCCCTCATACACACAAAAATAGGTGCTTACATGGGAAATTCACCTTTCAACTACCTTGGAAAATTCAGTTCATCTACAGTTAATGTTTAATGTTCCTTTCACAAAAGTTCTTCAAGCAAAATAAATTTGTTTAGCTTCTTTGTAACAAGATTCCAAGATAGCATTTTTCCAATGACTGACTTTGAATAATTTGCACAAATAAACAAGGCCACAAAACTTCTGTAACCTCAGTCTACAAGAAGTTTATTATACTCCTCACCACGTTTATAAATATTGCTCTTTTTTGTCTTGACCTCTTTTACCACTTTAAACAAACTAACAGAATAGCATATTGAGGTTGCTTATATACAATATTATGAAATTTGAGAATTTCATAAAACTAATCTTTATGACTTTTCCTCAAGAGATTCTTGAACATTTTAAAGCTTTTAAACATGGATAACCACAGAATAGTTTTAAAAAATTGTGGTACCTGAATGAAAACATATATTATAATATCATCATTAAACATATCTTGTGATGATGGAACAAAATATTCCGATGATTAAATTCATTCTTCATATTGCTATGGAATAGACACAAACAGATATTTTTTAAGACCTTGAATGCTCATTGTTTGGCTCTATAAACTTACATTTCAGGCCTACTTCATGATTTCATGTCATTCCACCATGGACTTCAGGGAATATTATACTGAACCACTGAATCATTTCTGCTCTCACATCTATATTCCTTTGTATGTAATGTAATAGCTCTCTTTCTCGGTCTCAGATATCATTTACCTGTGCCACCTTCTTAGGTTCCCCTGCAAAGAATGAATTGTGTACTTCTGTGTGTCTATTCGTAGTATAATTTGAGTATAACACATTTCAAAGCCTGGCTTCCATTAGAAATGATGGTTAATGGATGGAGTTGGAGAATATCATGCTAAGTGAAGTAGCCCAATCTCAGAAAACCAAATGCTGAATGTACTAGTCGATAACTGGATGCTGATCCATAATGTGGGGAAGGACATGGGAACAATGGTGGATCTCGGTTCACAGGGATGTAAGGGGGGAGGGGACATTGGGACAGTAAAGGTGGTAGAATATGATGGTCATCATAGCCCTAACTTTATGTATGACTGCATGTATGTTGTGATTCTATACAACGTACAACTAGAGAATTGATATGTTATCCTCTATCTATGTACAATGAATCAAATTGCACTGTTGACATGTAAGCCTAAGTAGAACAGATAAATAAAATATGAAAAAAAGAGAAATGATGGTGAACTGCTATAGAACAGGGATGTGTTTTCAGGTACTTTGTTCACCTAGTATGACTAAGAAAATATATAATATATTGCTGAAAAATGTAGCTTGAATGGTTAAATGAAACTTAGAACAATTAATATTTATTAAAGGATAGAAAGCAACATTGTATATGATAGTGGGGCCACTTCATAAGAAGGCATAATGATCTTAAGTGTATATGTTCTTTATAACAGGGCTTCAAAATTCATGAGGTGTAAACTAATATACTAAAAGAATAAATTGGTAAATTTACAATAATAGTTGGAGACTTTAACATTTCTTTTTCAGAAATCACTAAGAAGCAGTACAGAAAATAATAGATATATGACATATTAATATATATTTCTATATATGACTAGAATAACTATCAATTTGACATTGATAAAGTACATTCTACCTAAGAAAAGCAGAACACACATTCAAGTGTACATAGTCTATATATTACCAAGAAGACAATACTCTGTAATAAAAATAAGCCTGATAAATCTAAAACAATTGGAGTTATATAAACTTTGTTCTAATCAACACTGAGTTAAACTGTAAATCAATAACAGAAAAATATCTGGAAACTGCCCAAATATTTGGAATTGAATGACACATTTCTAAATAATCCATAAATCAAAGTGAAGTCAAAGTAAATTTAAACCTATTTTGAATTGACTACAATTTAAAACATAACCTATAAAAATATGCAAGGACACAGAGAGAACAATACTCAAAGGGAAATTGATGACACTGAGAAAGAATTGCACATGGAGAAAAGATCAATGAAGTCAAAAGTTGTTCATTGACAATATCAGTACCTAATTTGAACTGGATTATATATCTAAAGGTAAAACATAAGCATTCTAAAAGAAACACAGGAGGATATTTTTGAAACCTTGAATTAAGCAACATTTGATAGAACACAAACCATCAAAATTAAAAACTTCTGGTCTTTGAAAAAATTCCTAAAAAATACACACAAGATGTAGACAAATTTTGTAAAAACTATATTTATGATTAATATCTTTCTTCTACAATATAGAAAGAATCCTCAAAACTCAACCATAAGAAAACATTTTAATTTTAAAAGGGTGGAATCTTTGACAAGATTCTTCACCACAGATACCAGGATGACAAATAAACATGGAAGGAATAGAAGGATGTGCCATATTATAGATTGTCAGAGAAATGCAATTAAAACCATGGTGTGATACTACTGGATACACACTAGAATTAACAAATCTAAAACCAAACTAAGACAAAGAAAAAATGAAATAAAAAGATAAAATTGAAAAGACTAAATGTTGGCATATGTGGAGCCAGTGAGGCAACTCTAACACACGGCTGTTGAGAATGCCAATTTGTATAGTTTGGAAAATCATTGGTCAGTTTCTTGTAAAGTTAAATATAGAATTATCTATGACCAGCTATTCCACTGATAGACATTTGTCCAAGAGAAATGAGCACATATGTTCACACAGAGCCTATACTGGAATGTTTATAGCAGTTTTGTACATAATTGTCTCACACTAAAAGTAATTGAAATGTCCATTAACTGGAAAATAAATGAAACATTGTGGTACAGTCACATAAGGAAATTTTACACAGCAAACATAGATATGAAGTACTGAAACTTGTATATCATTCATGAATTAAAAAATAATTATTCTAAGTGAAAACTACTTGGGAACCAAATGCCATATATTCTATTATTCCATTTATATTTGGTGTCTAGAACACTCACATCTATAGAGAAACAACAAATACATTAGTGGTTGCCAGAACCTTTGATGGGAAAAGGCAAATGAATAAAAAGGGACATGCAGGAGCTTTTTGGAATGATGAAATTATTCCATAATTTGATTGTGATAGTTTCAAAATTTTTCATATTTGTCAAAATGTATAGACATATCTAAAAATGCTGAATTTTATTAATGCATATATTCTTCAATACACATGATATGTGTTCAGTTCAAGTCATTAGTATTTAAATGCTTTAAAATTATAATGTACTATTATTTTCTGTATCTATTTAAGCTACAAGTTCATATAAATACATTCTCTTTAACATTATTAATAAAGGAAAAATAAAATTGCACTTTTACTTAAAAAGCAACATGCTCTTTGCTTTGTTTGAAATTTAGTTGCACTGAGCAGTATTAAAAACAATCCAATTCATCAATGAATTGTCAGTTTTAATATGTGATGACAGCCTGTCAATAGACGAGACAGTAAGAAAGCATTTTTATTACTAAGTTGACATTATGCCTCAATGAATCCTGTGTTTTGATGACAGTCATTCTTTGCTGTTCAACCAGCATGTTCTATTTGGAAGTCAGTACAAGATACATTATAATAAAGGTCATTGGTTTTAAAACTCTCTGCCCTTTTGCGTTCTTTTTACTTTTAAATGGAAAATGCAGCACAATTTCTCACATTCAGAATCGTATATATTTTGACTATTTTGCTAAGCACCAAATATTTTAAAACTGTGCAAAAATCTATTTCCTGTCTAGTACAGATAATTAATAGGCATTTACTTTTTGCTATATAACCAAATTGATTTCCAAATACAGTGAAAACTTAATAGTTAAAGGTGATTTCTTTTATTTAGAAAGATTGCTTAAATTTTCAAAGCTCTGGATTTAATAAAATAGGCTTGATTCCAAATCTTAAAACATCATGTTATACGTAAAATTAATATTAACCAGAATAGGAATTATCTATACCCGATTTTACACGAGACTATATTCCTTTCAGTTCTGAATTTCATGCCATTTTGTTGCTATCGTGGCTTTAGTTAGATTTTTCATTGCTGTGGCCAAAAGGGGCTCAGGTTTCAGAGGTCTCAGTCCATACATAGCCAGCTCCATTGCTTTGAGTATCCAGTGAGAAAGAACATCATTATGGAGCATGACAGAGGTAAACAGGTCAGGGCATGGCAACAGGAATGAGAGAGAGAGGAGAGAGAGAGATCTGCTCAGCAGGGACAAAATATGAACCCCAAAGGAGTACCCTCAGTGACCACCTCCTCCATTCACAGTCTACCTACATATGGTTAGCACCCAGCTAACCCATATCAGTTGATTAATCCACTGATTAGCTTCCAACTCTCATACCTAACCATTTTGTCTCTGAACATTCTTATATTTTCTCACTCATGAGCTTTTGAGGACACCACATATTTAAACCACAACAATCACCAATATCAACTTGCTAATCAAATCCTACCTTGGATTCGATTAATTACTTTTTGCCTGAAGTCACTTTGGTGGAAACTCCCAATAATTCCATTTTAATTAAAGTTATAGGAGGTTGTTCTTGTTTATTTCTTTGCCAGAAAAAATGGAAGGCAAATCCAAGTAGTCTAGGGAAATAGCTTTTAAAGTGACACTGACACTTTGAGATGAAAATTATGCCACTATAAAGCTCTAAGGACAAGGGTAATTATATGTTGAGGAGAATGAGATGCTGATGTAATCCTAGAGAAATTTCTTGAGAATGAAATTCTCACCTAAAAACAAAATAAAAAAAATGCCAATATTCAACTGAGAAAATATGTTATATAATAATGTTCTAACAGATGATTGAGCAAGTCAAGGTGGTTTTGTGGCTATTTTCATGTTTAACAGCATAGCCTTTGGACACAGAAGGACCTGGAAATCTTCCACTATACAAACCTGGCAAAATAATTTTTCTGCCCTGAACTGCTGTGTTGGTGATGGCGGTGGTGGTCGTCTTCTTCCTTCTCCTCCTCTTTTTCTTCTTCCTCTTCCTTTTCTTTATTGTGATACTGGAGATTAAATATGGGGACACTATTACTGAGATATGGCCTCAGCCTTTTTTTTTTTTTTTTTTTTTTTAGCCCAGGGTCTGGTTTAAACTTGTGATCCTCCTGCCTCAGCCTCCCAACTAGAAGCATGCACCACACTGCCCATAGAGCTGCTGTTTCTTGATGTGTGTATATCTGCATTTCCTTTACGTTTGCTGTTTGGCTAAAGGTCTACTCCTAACACTGTAGAATGTCTAGCTTCTTTTCAAGTTCTACCTCCAGTTGTTTTTAGAGACCATGGGAATATTTCAGAATGTGTTTACAAAGAGAATTCATATGTTTTTTTTCCCTTCAGCCTTTTCATGAATAAATATCATTGCAAATGACATGACCTTGGTGATATTCCTGTTGGTGCCCTTTGTAGGTCTACTTGTTCCTGTTCTGTCCCACTACTCTGTTTTTCCCTCCTCTTTGTGGTCCTCTATATGTATACATATGTACACATATGTACATATTCACATATATACATTCATAACACACACATATATGAAATAATCAGATGAATTGATTCCCAATGGTGCCAGTCTACTGGCTTGCTAATAAAACTACACTGAGTCCTAATTGAGACCCAGTCAGGATACATACTAGGTATAAAACTACAAATAAGCATTCATATTATACAGGCTTTTATGAAGATTAATGAGACAAGCTGGGTGCGGTGGCTCAAGCCTGTAATCTCAGCACTTAGGGTGGCTGAGACAGGAGAATTGCGAGTTCAAAGCCAGCCTCAGCAACAGCGAGGCGCTAAGCAACTCAGTGAGACCCTGTCTCTACATAAAACACAAAAATAGGTCTGGGGATGTGGCTCAGTGGTTGAGTACCCCTGGGTTCAATCTCCAGCAACAACAACAACAAAAAAGATTAATGAGACAATTTATGTATAGTTATTATTTCTGTGTTTCAACGGTTGCTTATATGTACTAACTTATTTAAACAAGTAGCAGTGCAGGCTAGGCAGAATTATTGTTTCACAGATGGGGCAACAGAAATTTAGAGAAATTTGTTCAAATTGAACAACCAATAAATCTAGCCAGCAGAATTTGAAAACCTGTCTGCTGTCATCAATAGCTGAATTAGCATAGTGTGTTTCCTCTGATATTTGATTCAATGTTTAATAATGTGAATGATATGCAAATCTGTGGTTGTTATTACTTATGTATTACCAAGAGGCTATGAATGCCCAAATTTAATATTTTGTTGAATTTATGTCATGATTATTCAAAAATGTGTGTCTGGAAGAATATTGGAAAAATTGTGCATGTCTATCAATTGAAGAATACTTCAGTATATTGTAGTATTGAAGAATATTTCAATATATTGTGGTATCCACATAATGAAAATAATAATCATTATTGTGTCAGCAAAGTTCTTAGCATGTGGTTTGTAGATCTTCAAGGTCTCCAAAATCTTTTTTTTCAAATGCTAAAGTTATTTTCATAATTATCTTATTTTTAATTTTCACTTTTGACATTCATACTGATAGGCCTAAAAGCACTAGTGATTGTTACCAAATTATAAACCATTCCAAAATTTAGTTGCCTAAAACAACAGTTCTTTTACTTAATATTTGATGGGTCAGAAATTTGAGAGTAGCTTGGCTGGGTGGTTCTGTTTAGGGATTTTCACAAAACTTAGGTGCTGAACAAAGCTAAGTAGGATGAAGTCTGCACAAAACTGAAAGACTCCAAAATTGTTTTATTTGTAAGAGCAGCAAGATGGGGCTGGCTATTGGTAGGACATCCCTGTTCCTCCCCTACTGGGCTCATCATGGGACTGTTTGATTGTCCTCCTATCATGATGGTTAGGTCCCTGTTAAAGTCTTTTGTGATCTATCCTCTAAAGATTCACACCCTTACTTTGGCTACATTTTATTGGTCACATAGCTCAGTCATACTCAATGTGTTTCTACTTTTAGGGGAAACAGTAGAAGATAAGGAGCATTGTAGGTAAATTTGCAGGCTTACTGCCACAGTAACTTAATCTTCTTGCACCCAGCATGAATAGAAGCAATGGCATCCAGTAGTATAATAATTATTGTATTCTATGCAACTCATATAAGTCCTTAAAATATGTTGTTTAGATTTGACCATTTTGAACATTTGGTAAGTGGCACATTATAATTTTTGCTTATTTATCCTCTTTTTTGTATTTCATTAATTTCTACAGTAAGGTTTTCATTTCCTTCCTCTGTGTTTATTAGACTGATATTCTCACCTCTTAAGGTAGCTATTTTTCCCTTTTACTGTTTCAGCTTCATTCTAATTTTAACAATACAACTTTATTTCTAAATATAATTTTAGGTACAAACCACAAAATATGCTGCATTTTCATTATAATTCTATTCAAATTATTCCTAATTTTTGCTATGCTTTCTCTTGTGACCTGTGGGTTGCTTGGATTTATAAATTTTTAAACAAATGGTGGTTCTCATTTATTGTATATTTCTAATAATAATTTTATAGTTTGTAAACACAATGTGTCTACTTTCATAGTCTTCTGAAATTTGTTAAAATTTTATGGTGTGAAAACTTTAGACAAAATAAACTAATCAGACCTTATGTGAGCAAAGAATGATTTGTAACTGGGCACCCCTTGGAACTGGAGGTGAACTCCACTTTGCAATGTAAGCAGTATTTACAGACAGCAGAAGTAAAGCACAACAAAACTTGAGCAGTCACACATAGGCCTTTGCCTTGTTTGGGCACAGTCAATGTTTGGCTGCCAGTGAATAGCTAAGATCCAGCTATTTGTAACCAACAGTATACACATACTTTTAAATTATGTTTCAGTTTGTTTAGGTTTACTAATTTAGATTGCAGTTTAAGTAGGAACTCAAAAGACAGAGATAGCATCAGCACAAATTAAACATTTGTCAAGGGATAGTCATTTTTTGCAAGTGTGTTTTATATTTGCTTGGGGGGGGGATGCTCTTTTACAGTTGTTGAGGGAAGAATTCTAAAAATGTTCATCACTTCTTGTCTTAATCTGGCCAATTAAACATTTTAGATCTTTCCTGAAGATTCTTTCCCTTCTCTCACTTCCATTTATTAATGAGTATGAGATTTCCACTTGTTTTTAGATTTATTTCCCTTTATATTTAAAGATTTTTTGTTTTGCTTTTGTGTTCTCAAGAAGATATGTGGTAATGTGAATACCAACTTAAATGTAGTACATCTTTCTGGTGAATTGAATGCTTCATAATCGTAATGTGGCCCTCTTTATTGCTAATAATTTTGTTGCCTAAAAGTGTAAATGGTCTTTATTTACAAAACAATATACGCTCTATTCATCTTTTAACTCCATTTCAACATTTTAATGCTCAAACTTTTGTGTCCTTTGGTTGTAGTTATGACTCTTTAAAACAGCACATAGTAAAATTTAGTGTTTTAGCAATCTAACAACTCATATTTTATAATAAAGCAAGGCTATGTACACATAATTACTATATTTGGATTTAAGTCTAACGTTTTGTGTTTTATTGGCCCATCTGAGATGAATATTTGCAGTTAATTTTCATTGGATTGGTGTACTAATCTTTGTGATTTTTTTTTCTTTCCTCACTTAAACACATACCAAACAATCCATAAATATACAAACTTGTAAATGGTGGTTAATCGGGAGAATAGAATAAGAGTTGAAAGCTAAAGAGGGACTTCAAATTTTCTTTATTTTTGTTTGGTTTTATTTTTTTTAACTATAATAAGCCTATATTTATATCATCTTTTTGAAATTAGAACTGCAATGATTCTTCTAAAAATGTTTTGAAAAAGGCATAGAGAAACAAATAGAAATTACTTTTTACTCTAAAACTTATCTTTAACTTTTCCCTATTTTTCATTTTCTTGTGTGCTTTAACAGTGTAAATATCATTTATATAGCCAAACCACTCAGAAAGATCATTTAGGTTTTTACAATATGCTTCTCAGTGTTGTATTGAGTGTTGCCTATGCAAGTTGACTTTGTTGGACATAAGGACTCCAGAACTGCCCTAGCCTGTGTGTGGCTTCTTGTTTTCATTAAGTAAGTGAATAGCTTGTAGTAAATGCGATATGGGAAGAAAGAGTGGAGGAGTGAAGAGATCCGGAAAGGAGATGATTCTTTTTGACCTTTTGTCAAGTCTTGTTACATATGCGGGCCTTACTTTCCTCATCTGCAAATAAAAGCAGACCAGAGTAGGATGATTTTAAGGCCTTAATAAACCATAAGTACATAACTGTGGAAACATTTGGAAGCCAGGCAGTCCAATTCTTTCACCTCTGCCCCTTCCCAGCTATGTGATTTGATGGTTACCAAATTTCTCTGGAACATGTTTCTTTTTTTATAAAACCTGGATTATTCTGAGATGTAAATAATAAAGCACTAAGAAAGGACTTAAATAAGTGCTCTTCTGTAGTGTATCCTACTATTATTCTTATTTACTAATGTACAGTATGAGCCCAGCAATTAGCATTTTAGAACATTTTATTGTGTAATGGATTTTACAAGTGTTCTTCTTCCCCAAATTAATAAAATATGGTATATTAATGTATCATACAGAACATTTTTTTGTAAACGTTACAAATCCTTAGGCATCTAAGACTGTATTTAGTATTTAAAATGTTTACACATTTAAACAGTGGTATAATCTTATAAACAGAATGCTAAACAGTATGTTGGCAAAGGTAGTATAAAGAATTAGGAAAAAGCAAACCAAGTAATAATTAAATATAAAATTTGAGGCTAAAACAAATCAATTTTCTGTCTTCAGATATTTTATCTATGTCATTTCTTATTCTGTCTTGCAGTGTGACAATTGTAATAAATTTTTCCGTAAAGTGGTCAATTCAGATTTGAAGGTCACTTTGGTAATTGGAGGTCTCCCAGAGTGATGGCAATTGGAAAGCACAACATTTTACTTTCATGAGTGCAATGATTTAGGTCTTTGACCTCTAGTTGGTTAAGCATGATATATAGAACATTTCACTTCTGATATATGCACGTGAAAACCTGACAAGAAGAAAAGGCAGAATGCAGATTTAAACCACTGCTTGAATGATTGATAACATCACTTTGAAATACTTTAGAGAGAGAAAGAAAAAGAAAACAGGAAGGAAAAGGGAAATCAGAAAGAAAAGAGGAGAAACAGAAGGAAGGAGAAGCAGCAGAAGAAAAGAGCTGTCAATTTGCTTATTTTTCTTTCTGCATAAATGGCATCCTAAAGAAAAAAAATATTTTGAAAGGAATTTAATGTAAACACGGACAGCTGTTTTAGAGATTGTAATGTGTAAGTTTGAAAGATATATCATGAAAACAGAATCCATGCTGAAATGTCAATTTTATAGCTCTAAGAAAGAGGTCCTAAGGTTTAGAAGTTAAAAGTAAGTTAACTCCTTGCTTATTTGAACATTAAACTGTCAGCATGGAAATAAGTTTAAAACTTATGATGTTCAGAAAATATGGTGCTAAATGAAGTCTGAAGACCCATTAACCTGCCTGAGACACAAACCAGGAACTATTATATTCTGCAGTTCATTGTGTATTCTGGGATTTTAGAACAGTGCCCAAGCCATTAAGATGCAGAGGATGAAGCTGAATAATATCACTTCCTAAACATAATAAGAGCTATTTTTAGTGCTCATTTACCAATTGTATGCATATAGGAAGTGAAATACTCGCTTGCAAGGAGCCACTATCCTTCAAAAAAATTTTATAATAGTAATGTAGAACTTAATTTAAACAGATTGACTGATAACCACATTTATAAATAACTACATTTAGATGGTAAACACTAGAAAAGCAATTCTGGAAATTTATTTTGTACTGAAATTTTTTAGATTGATCATCTTAAATAATTTTACTTAATACAATAAAAAATTAAATTATATTTCTTAGGCAACGAATGTGATCACTTTTACAGTTAAAATGTTTCTACTTATTTAATATGTTAATGCAGCATACATTTAAAAGCTTCACTAAAACATTTATCTATTGTATTAAAATGATAAATTTGATTATTTTGGTTCACATTTGAAGAGAAATGAACTAAAATCAAATTACATAAATTGAAATGAAAGACCAAATAAGCCTATTCCTTTTTGAGTATAAAATTTATGAAAATATCATTTTTTCTAAACCTACTGTTTGTGGATTTTTAAATTCAAATGTGAAAGATATCCATTTTTGTTCCACAACACTCTTTTAAAAAGTGTGCTTTTAAAAGGCTACACTAAAACAGTTGAGTAAGACAGTAAGGAGTACAGATTTGGATCCCAGTCTAGTGGTAGTCTCACTATCATGGTATGGGATAAAATAAGACAGCTACAGCATACTTGTTCTTCATTGAATTTACAAGCAGCCTGTAGGGAAAGAGATGATATAGATAAAGAAACATAATGAAAGGTAGCCTAGTGTATATTGAGGTGCCTCAATATATGACACACTCAATACATTAGGTAAGGCGAGAAGGGAAGGGATCAAACCAGGCCAGAGTGATGGGACCTAAGGTGGACTTTGAAGAAGAAACATCAGATGTTTTCCTCAGCCATTCTAGTGAGACAGACAAGGAACTGGCCTTTGATTTAATCTGGTTGTTGGAGATATTGTCAATATCTCCAGATATTTGACAATATCTGGAGATATTGTCAAATAAAATGTGGAAAGACATACAATAACATCCGAGCTTCCATTACATTAGTCCCTGTGTACTTTGGTGGATATCTTGAAGCAAAATATCAAGACTAGAGCATGGGTAAGGAACACTATTACAATTTTAATTCAGTGAATGACTTTTTGCCATCCTGTAATTTTCTAATAAATTGCTCATTTCGTATGGGCAAAACACACATTTCTTTGCTTTTGCATTTTGGCATATTCTATCTTTCTAAAAAGTTTCCTACATCACTATTTCAAAAGATGCATGTAATAAAACTAGAAAAAAACAAAATGACTAAAAACAAAAAAATCAGAAAAAAATCAGAAAAAAATCCTTGTGTAATTAAATTTACAAAATAATGTCTATGAACTCCAATGCACTTTTTCAGCTTATCCTAAGTCCCATTTAAATTTGCATTCTCTTTTGGGGAAAATATATTTTAGCAATAATTTGACACGGAATTTGAAGAACAGTGCAATAAACCCCACCCCCCAAAGTGACATGAATTTAGGGACAATGGGTACAATAGTTTTAGCTCCATGTAAGCTGAGAACACCTTAGAAAACAACTATTCTAAGTATTATGACTTATCAGAATGTGAAATTTAATGCTTCATTGTGTGACATTACACAAGTGACCTAACCTTAGTGTTTGTTTTCTCAGCGTTATAAAAGTATAAGAATTGAAGTTACCCCATGAGCTTGCCATCAGGGAAAAATGGAATAATCAACATGACACACTAAGCTTAATATCCTGCACATACCAAGTTATCAGTAAATATTAATGCTTGTTAATTTTGTTAGGCTATAAATTCTTAATTTGATTGTCTTCTAAATTTGACACAAATATCATTACAAATGGAATATTTTAAAAAGTCAACATACTATTGTGTTAGTTTTTTGTTGCTCTTACCAAAATACCTTACAAGAACAATTTCAGAGGAGGACAAGTTTATTTTGGCTCATTTTCCGAGGCCTCGGTCCACAACTGACAGGTTCTAAGGCAGAAACATCATGGTGAAAAGGCATGGCGGAAGCAAGCTGTCATCTAATGGCAGCCAGAAAGCAGAGAGCAAGACAAGGAGGAGCCAGAGACATACACAGTCCACAAGGTCATTCCTCCAGTGGCCTACTTCCTCCAACCATGCCCATCTTCCTCCAGTTACCACCTGGTAGTCCATTTAAATTACTAATCAATTAAATGAATCCACTGATGAGGTCACAGCCCTCATGATTCAATCATTGCCTGAAGCCCACCTCTAGAATTTGCTGCATTGGGAATCGTGTTTTTATTACATGAGTTTTGAGGTAGGGAGACATTCCAGAACCATAGCACCTGTACACTTCAAAATGTCTCTACCATTGTCTGTTAAGAAGCAGGTGAAGTAAGTGGAAGCAACACTGCTCTTCTGTCCTCTTGTTCCTGTATCCTTTTTCCTACATGTTGACTTTCAGGAGAGAGTGATATTGGTTAAAATTCTTCTCATGTCTACATTTTTCCATCCAGGATTCAGAATTCAGAATAAAACCATGGGTTTCATTATACTATTTTAGTGCCATCATGGAAATTGTAGTGTATAGTTACTATACCCAAATTGTAGTTCATTGGACAGCAGCATTAGCATCACTTGAGAGCTTGTCACACATAACTATCATGGCTTCCCCTAATACTTGCTGAATCATAATATGCATTTTAATAAGATCTCCAGCTGATTCTCTTTGAACATCAAAGTTTGTATTTTATAAGTTTACTAGATAATGCAGATTGCTGGTATTGAGAAATGGGAGTTTGTGGTGAAAAGGGTAGCTGTTTAAAAGTTTTGCCTTCCTAATTGCCAAATAACTATCAAAGGCAAGTGATTCTATATTTTAATCTATCTGAATTAAAGAATGCTATTTCTGCCCTACAGAAGTACATATCCAATATTGATTCAAGTCATATCTTCTCTTTTCCCCTCTCCTCCAGTGATATCATCATCATTTTAATCACAGAACTTAATGTTGGGTTACATTTTTCTTTAGCAGACACTTGTATCATGCAAATTTTGCCCCAACATTTTCCCACTTGGCAGATGTTGTACCTCCAACCACTCCCAATCACAGTATCAACAAATATAGTCATTTTGTTTTATCATTTGCTCTATTTTGTTAGGCACATTTTTTGTGTTCTCTAAATTCTTTATAACTTTTAGTTCACATTAGGCACCGAGGAATTGGAAAATTCAACGAATAGTTTTAATTTTAAAAATAGCTATAGATTGGATTGATGGTGTGCAGAGATGAACTGACTATGCAATTCTTTGACATTACAGTTCCAATCTTTTCTTCTATCAGATGCCATCAAGGTCCTGCCTTTCCTTTCACTTGGTTATGTGATTCTGGCTATTTTCCTCCTTTTCTTACAGACTACTTTCAGTCATTTTCATCCTGTTTTACCCATGCTGTGTTTCTAATTTGATATTATTACCCTCTAACATATTACCTAACTTCAAAGTTCATCATAGATGAATAATTAGTTCTCCCCAAGTGTACTTTAGTTGGTGGAACACCTTGTTGTCTAGAAAAGTGCTATTTTATGAATATTAAAACATAAATGTCAGACATATTGATGCTAATGATTTCATGGGCCAGGAAGTTTATTAGCAGGAAAGGGATTAAATTTCAGTTTTGCAATGTAGACGAGGGATACAGAGTCAAAGGTTAGAAGACAAAGGCAAAAATGTGGTAGAAAAACCTCACATAAATTAGCCAAAGTAGAAATGTTTGTATTTTAATAAGGTAGAAATAGAAATTGAGACATTAAGTCTATAAACCTATGAAAGAGTATTCTTAAAGATTTTTGTGACAGCATTTTTCTGATGACTCGAAAAGGGTTTCAAATAATGAAGTATAACAAACCTAGAGTTTCTATGCTCTGGTAATATAGCAGGACAAGGTTTTGAGGATAAAGGTTCTTCAGGTGTCCATAGCCTCAGTGATGTTCTATTCTCACACATTTTTTTTCTTTGATTATATCATCCCCAAGGAATCAATTACCACCTATATTCAGATAAATCATAATTTATTTCTCTAGTGCTGATATTTCCTTCACTATCCACATAGAATAATCAATTGCCTTCTTGACACTTCTACTTTGATGTTTCAAAAAGTCATTGAAGTCGGTCTATCCAAAACTGATTCCTAATCCTACCTTCCAATGTATTAGGCTTCAGTGTCCTCTAATTCAGCAAAAGCCCTCTTCATACAAACAGATGCCCATACTAGATGCCCAAGACTCAGTCCTGAATCCACCTACTCCATCTTTTCCTGTATTTACTCCATTACCAAGTGCTTTTGTTATCAGTTAAATGTGTCACCAATTGGCCCCTGTGTGTCCCCTCTACCCTCACTTATTCTATCACACATTCTCAACTGGACTATAAAACCTCCTCTTTTTGTACACGTCTTTTCCCTATCCTGCTTCTTTCCCACTTTATAACCAAAAGGTTTTGTGAGAACTAAAAGAGATAATACTCTTAAAGCACTTATCACAGAGACAGGAACACAGAAAATGTTCACAAAATGTTAAAGAGTTTTTAACTTTGCTTATATTTCTTGGGTCAGCTGGCAGCTTGCTGCATTTGCTAAGTGCCTGAATATGATACTACAGTGCTCCCTGGTTTTTCTCAGGGCAATAATTCAAATTCATTCCAAGGTTCTTGACATATATACTGTTAAATAGGTTTTACTTCACTGGATCAGATAGATATAGACATTTATCGACTTCTTTCTTCTCTGTGGCTTTTTTTCCTATTTTTGTGACTCTGGAGCTTCCAGTATTTTAAAAATCTGTGTACTCTATTCTCTTTAAGTTGATGTTTTCTTCTTCTCTCCCATTTACCTCTTCACATTCATATGTTTCAACAATTATGGAAGAGAATATTTTCTCATGCCTTTTAATTTAGGATTAAATTCTAGGTTGGGTATTAATTTTTAAAAATAAATTATGCAAAATATTGATGCCATGATTTTTTATACATTACCACTAAATATTTCCCTTGGTTGTCTTAGCATTGAACTTTACTATTTATCTTGTTTAAACATTTTTTAGTGTAGGCAACATTACCTTGAACGATTGTATAGTAAAAATAATTATTGTTTAAAGGCTCAAAACTATTCATAAATGTCCTAAATTTTATGAATTGAAGTACCTGTTTAATAGATAATTAAACTGTGTTTTTTTGCAATTTTAATACCTGATATTTTAAAATAAGTTTTGGTTGTAAAGGAGTTGATTTATAATTCCAATCAGACATGAGATTATGCAGTCATTATAATTAATAAAAATTTATTATTGCATTTGAAGATTGGCTTTTACCTTTTCTCCCACAATGCACCTGAGGTTTGTTGGTAAGATAAATGCAGTCTCTCAGGGCCTGCTACTTAATTAGAAGTGTTCATTGTTTTAAGAATGCTATAAGCTTGTAGTTAATACTGCATAATTTATGACATTTTACCCCATCATTAGCAATAATTCCACATAACCAAAATCAAATATTTTCTCCCTTGCTCTTGTGACTAACTATTGGTTTTCATTCTATTTCTACATATAGATTTAGAAAGGAATTTGTGCCAGTTGAAATTTTCTGAGAGCGGCAAATACTTGAGTTGGCCATTTCCTTTAGTTTCTTCCCTAAGTGAATGTAGAATCTATTCCAAAGGTATCTGCTGTGCTGGTTTTGAGTTTAAAACTATTAGCATGATTTAAAAGGGAGTGATTGATGATATTTTGTTCTAGTTTCTACAGAAAGAATTCAGCTAAGATTTTGCTAGCAATTGAGAGCAGGGCAATGCCATCATAGTTGCTATAGTTAGATTTCCAGCTTTTTTATGTGATAAAACATGTATCTCATGACTGTTCCCAATCTATCATTCAACTTGGAGTACCTTGTGAATTTGATTTTGCCTTGGTATTCAAACTTTCATTTCACAATTTTTTATATATATGGAGCAAGATCTTGCCAATGGAATATTGTACATAAGTTAAATCGTCTGGAGTTTTAAGGTGTTAAAAACACTATATAAAATGCCAGGTTTCACAGTAGGAAGTTTACACACATGGAAGGAGCTCATCTATAAGTTGCACAAAAGTCATAAAAGTCAACACAGGTGTTATTATTTTGGTATACCAATGTCTTTTAAATTTCACAGCAGCTATAACATATTCAAAAATGTCCCACACTTATAACCAATTGACTTTCTGAATAGTCTTTTCTGTATTTTAGTTCCTTGATTTATTAACGTGATTCCTTGTTTTCTCAATGCAAAAGAGTTCAGCATGCCTGAAAATAAGCAACTTATTTTGCTTTAGGAAAAGACATCAACAAGAGTTATTTATTGTACTTTTAAAATCTCAATCTTTTCAGACGGAAAAGATTGAAAGGCGGAAGGAAGAATATTTGCTTAAGTTAAAGTGAGAGTGATTAGACTGTTTACTGTGAAGGCACTAAACCTGCAACAATGCTTGCTTGCTCCTCAGTCTCTCAACATGTATTAAATACATAGTAAGGAAAAGGAGGACTTTTAGAATTCTGCAATGTCAGTTTTCAGTTATTCATGATCAAATATGATAAAAAGTTTAAGTTTATTATGAGATGAATCAATTGTCACATCCTAAATAAAGTGGAAAATACTATTCAACGGTATCCCTATTTTTCCACCCTGAATACATACCTGTATACCCAGGGAAAGTATTTCACTTTTCTCTTAAATT
Organism: Geosciurus inauris; assembly: GCA_004024805.1. Taxonomy (NCBI): domain Eukaryota; kingdom Metazoa; phylum Chordata; class Mammalia; order Rodentia; family Sciuridae; genus Geosciurus; species Geosciurus inauris. The sequence continues at coordinate 55,005 of PVHX01011495.1, forward strand.
AGAGGTTTTCTTTTAAAATAAACTGGGCCATTTACTAATCTATGGAACGTTAAGTTTAAAATAGTGCAATACCTCTTTATCTAAGTAGCCTCCCTCAGAAATTCCTTAAAGATCATATTAAGTCCATTCAGGCTTCTGATGTGCTCTGAAGTTGGAACTGCTTTATTTCAACAGCCCCACCTGTAGTACTGTTGAAGCTTCTCCCACGATCTGTTCTCCTTTTAGTAGATTTTATGTTCCATTCCCCTTTGCACATTCCCCAGACTCTCTGGGTTTAGCTGAGCACGTTTCCCAGCTTCCTTTCCAGTCAGATTTATCTATGCAATTTAATTCTTGCCAACGTGATATAAACAATAGAGAGGTGTGTGATTTCTGGTTCATTTTCAATTTAAAGTTATGTATGGTGACTTTCTACTTTATTCTCTTTTTCTGACCTTGAGAATCACAACTGCAGAAGCAAGCTTAAATACAGAAATGAAAGTTACTTTTTGTGCAGCTCCGGTTGGCCTAAAAGGAGAGTGTATACAAGTCAAAGCCTGCCTGCCTACATTTGGATGATTCTGAATTAAAAGAGAAAAAAGCTTCTAGTTTTTTTTTTTTTTGTAACATTACTGTATTTTCAGGCATCTTTCTCATAGTACTTGACTCTATGCCCAAAATTACATGGAAGTATAAGCTTAGAATAATAATATTCTTGATCCTTAAGTCACTGATATATGAAATTGTAACATAGGAAATACAATATTTTTAAAAGGAGTGTGCAAAGCAAAGGCAGCATTTGTTTTATATTTCCAAAAATCTTCTCAGCAGTTTGTATTCTTGGTTTGCATTTTACAATGTATCACAGTCACAGTAAACTGTACTTCTTGGGAATAATAATACATATGTATCATACTGTTGAGTTGGTTAAGCAATATATATATACTATACACCTCTATCAAAACCACAAGGCACATAAGCTGAGCATTGATGTGAGAATTTTTATAGCATTAAATAACCATTCCTTAGTGTTCCAATCCATCATTGTAAACCATTATCCTTCATATCAGTGGTACTCAAATGTATTCTCCAAACCAGCAGCAATCAGAATCATCTGGGTACTTGTTAAAACTTAAGTACAGGCACACTGAATCAGGAAAGCTGGGTGTGTAGCCCAGAGATCTATCTGGAATCCCTCTGAGTGATTCTACTGCATGTTAAGTTTGAAAATAAATAACTATATACCAGCAAGCTGGAAAGTAAAATCAGCAGTCATTAGAAGAAACTTACAGCAATTATGCTAACTAAAAATCAGTTAACTCAACATGCATTTAAAAAATACAATTTAAGTTACTTTTACTCTTAATCATTAATTTATCTTAATTTTATAAACATTATTATGATTTCTATTTTCTGGTTTCTAATTCGATCTGAAGTCTATCTCCAGAGTGGTCATAACCAATATAACCACTTTTTAGGATGTAAGTGGGGGAAAGTTACGTTCAGTTGTGTTAGGCAGGTGAGACACGATGAGCCATGAAACCAAAATGCATGAAACAAAAGAAATACATTACTTACAGATCTTGGAGAGGGTAGAGAAGTCTGCAGAAGTGGGTGCAGAGGGAGTCCAGAGGCAAGGCAGCTGGGAGCTCAACCAGTGGATGGGGAGTAAGAGAAAGGGCCTGTGGGACTTTGCCTTTTATTAAGGTCCCTGGTGTCATCTTTTAGGTTTTTCTGTGGGGGTTGTGGATTGGCTAGTATAAAGACATCCCGTGCAAAGGGCGGACCTTTTTTTAAATAAGACTCTGGTGTTGATCATTAGTTTTTATGTGGTCAGTAGATATGGGACATTTGGGGCTTTGGCTTAGTGGAATGGGAAACAAGTGGGCTATTTCACAAACAATTACATGGGGAGGGGTTGTTTTAGCTAGATCAAAAGTGACCCTGGATTTCAAATGATTTGTAATAGACCTAAAAATGAATGCTGAGACACCATCAATTTTTTTAAAAATTATGAAAATTGTCATGTGGCATTGTTATATTTCCTTGGCAATTAGTGATTTTCAGCACTTTTTAAAGTACCTGTTGGCCATTTGTAGGTCTTTTTTGATAAAATGTCTATTCAGGTCCATTGCCCCTTTTTAATTTGGATTGTTTGCTTTTTTGCTATTGAACTGTTCATTCAAATGACTGATAGGTGTTTCTTTGAATGAAACTTAGTTCCAAGATTAATATCAAGGTGAGAGTAAACCAGTCTCTCTGTTGCTGAGTATATTAATATTAGACCAAACATATATTAGGCAGAAAAATACTAAATTATCATTAAAATTTAGGATATATTATGGTATTTCAAGAGAATGTCATGCTTGCTGCTGTCTTGGATTTTGCCCTTAGATGCCTGCCCTACTGAACTACTTCGCTTGCTTCTGCCTCAGAGGAACTTGGTAGAAACAGAAGAGGTATTGGGTCAAATATTTGTAATACCATCTAAAATATTTTGAAATATTTTATAATATTATTTAAAATATTTTCAATAAAAAATAAATTTTTTTGCTGATAACATACTAGGAACCCATTCCCAAATGCACCTACCCTTTCATAAATAAATTTTCAGAATAAAAATACTATTTTATTTAGTAGATAGAATTATGATTTGCTTAATGGCAAATTTTCAAGTGTGACCCAGCACAATGGTGCATGCCTGTAATTCCAGAAATTTTGGAGGCTGAAACAGGAGGATTGCAAGTTTAATTAAGCCCAAACAATTATGTGAGCATTCTCTCAAAGTTAAATAAAAAAGAGTTGGGATGTGGCTCAGTGGTAACAACACCTCTCCCTTCAATCCTCAGTACCACACACTAAAAATATTTTAAGTGTGACCCTTTTCCAATTCCTAGAAGTGTAAAAGAGTTCATAGGGGGGAGGCTAGCTCTAATGTACAAATACTCAGAATTCAGCTTAGTATCAAGTGGTTCATCTTCATTCTTCCCTTGATTCATTTTTATGCAGGATTGACTTTGTACATTTTTGTTTCTGTCCCCTTTTTTTTGAAAATGTTGGCACTAATGAATTCCATAGTGACCCAGTTGTATTCAATCTACTACCTGCTTTGCCATCACTGCAATAACTGTCTACACACACACACACACACACACACACACACGCATTTCTCCTTCTCGTTCACTTGGGAATGGGTTACTTCCTGTTACACTTAAGTTTATATTGAAAGACGAGGCAAGTGCCATTTTTCTATTGTCTCAGTCTGTAATTTTATAAAGTAATATCCCAACTGAAGAAGAACAAAACTAGCCTCATTACCTATGTATAAAAATGTGAAAGATGTTATTGAAATAACTGGTATCAACATTTTTGCAAGATTCTGCTCCCCCACAAAACACCTTAAAAGTCAGCTTCTGAAAGGAGAGTTTAAATCTCTGCAATGATGATTTGCAAAGTGATTTCTAAATGATGTTACAATGCTCTTTATATAGGGTTAATAAGAATTTTGGGAGGCTGAGACAGGAGAATCGAGAGTTCAAAGCCAGCCTCAGCAATGGTGAGGCTCTAAGCAACTCAGTGAGACTCTGTCTCTACATAAAACACAAAATAGGGCTGGGTATGTGGCTCAGTGGTCGAGTGTCCCTGAATTCAATTTCTAGTACCAAAACAAATAAAAAAGAATTTTAAGAATTTTCATGCTGGGTAAAACTGTGAGTTGGGGAGAAGAGAAAAGAAAAGAAATTCTCCAAGGTACAGAATCTGTTATATAACACGACCAAAGGATCTGTGATAATCCCTACATTTACGTGTCAGAATGAATTTCATTCATGCTGATGCAATTTTTAATAAGCATACCAAAAAATGATATTTTGGGGGAAATCAAGGAAAAGAGGTTTTATTTCAGTTATTCTCAAAATGTGTGTGAAACAGCATCTGAGAAACAGCATCATCACCATCACCTGGGAACTTGTTAGAAACACAAATTATCAGGCCCTAAGTCAGACCTACTGAATCAGAAAATTTGAGGTTAGGGCTTAGCAGTCTGCTTTAAGGAGCCCTCCAGGTAATGCTAATGTAAGCTAAAGTGTTATTCCACATTCAGGCTTATGTTGAGCAAAGATAAGGGAATAGGAGAGGAGATGCTGCAGAGATTAAGAAGTTTTTGGAGTAGAAATTTGATGCTAAATTGATTAGGACACTGTTATAGTTTGGATTCAGAATGTTCCTCAAAGGCTTATGTGTTAAAGGCTTGGTACCCTGATAGTGGCAATATTGAGAGGTGGTGAAAAATTTAGGAGGTGGAGCCCAGTTGGAAGAGGTTGGTCATCAGGGCATGTCTTCTAAGGTACATTTTGTCCCTGAAACTTCCTGTTTCTCTGCTTCCTGGCTGCAATGAGGAAAGTAGCTCTGCTCTAACATACCTCTGCTATAATGCTCTGCCACCCCATGTGCCCATATGCCTTAGAACCAGTTGACCATAGACTGAAACATTTGAAGCCACAAACCAACATAAATCTTCCCTGCTTTTAGTTGATTTTCTCAGGTACTTTGTCATAGCAATGAAAAGCTGACTAAAACAAATATATATATTAATGAAAAAAGGAATTTTCTGGCTCTTTGGAAAGACAAGGAATATCTTATTATATAGTTAGTGGTTTAAATCTTTATACCTGTTAAATAAAATTTAAAAGAGCACCGTTTGCTTGCATTGGATTATAGATTTTCATATGAGAGAGTGAATTTTGGATACTAATAATTCTTTTGTTTTATATATTACATCTATTCATGGGAAACCTTCTAATAGTAGCAGATAATTTATACCAATAAAAGGTATCTGACATGTTTACTGGTTCTTATTTTATCTCAGATAACAAATGGGAGATATGTTTTGAAGAATGTTGTAAGTTTCTTTTAGTTCTTTATTATCTACCTCTTCCTGAATTTGTGCAAATAGGCATTCTGTGTTAAAGTGCAATAAAAACTTTCTTCAATATTTTGATGCAATATTTATTTTTAGATGAGAAATGCTTGAAATCTAGTGTATTTTCTGCTAGTATTTTTTTCTATACATAAGTTGAAAACTAAAAAATTACCTCTATTAAAATATTCTCTTCTAATTATATTAGAGTATATAAATAATTTATTCATTTAAAAAGTAGATTAAAATGTGATATTAAAAGAGATTCATGATTAATCAGCTATTCCATTTCAGTTTAAAGTATATAATGTACATTTTAATTGTAACTTCTTTGTGAGGCATGAGACAATATTTTAATATCAGTCCACTGAAAAATTCTATTTCATCATTGCTAAATAAAGCACTTTGATTTGATTTTTTTGCAGTAGACTAGTAACTTAAGACATATAGGAGCACTCTCCATACCTTCAACCTCTCCCTTCCATCTCTCCCCATTCTATGCTAATGGACTGTGCACTTGACAGAGAGCACCCCTTTGTTTGTAACCTTGGGCCTTCATTGGTCCCGGAATGTATATAAGCTTCTGTACTTTCTGGAATAAACGGTGATTCTGCGTCTCGGTGGGGCAGAACTGTTTACCTACCCCAGAGTCTGGGTGGAGTGACTGCGGGCTGTCACCCCAAAACCCCGTCCTGTCAGACACTATTTCATCTTCCCCAAAGACCCCTCTTTGTCTCTCAGGACCCCAACTAGTAGAGCAGACCCATGCAGCGCAATTTAAAACAATAAAGAAAGAATGTGAAATAACTCGCATGCAAAATTATTTAAATATTTTATTTTTTCTCCAAATGTTACTGTTATCGCCTCCACACCTAATTACTAACTTTTAAAGTAGTTCATTTTTAACAAAGCCATTCAAAACATTCAACTTAATTATCTACAAAGAACATATATTTTACTTTTCAGCTTAATTAATATTTGTATTGTATAATTAAAACAAGTTTATCTAATATAGCACAGTTTTGAGGAGCATGGGCAGCATTCTCTTGTTAGTATTTACCTGCTAAAGGCACGGAAGGCACAGTATGTTTTACAGAAGAAATTGAGGTTATTAGTCAATATAGTGAGCCAATAAAGTGGGTTAAAAGTGGGACTTCTAGACTGAAATTTTCATCATCTAAAATTCTGACACTTGTATTATTAAAAGCCTCTTGAACAAAGTCATTACTTTGAAAATTGTATTCTTATTATTTAGACTGAAATTAGGTTTTAAATAAATGACTTGTATTTAGTTATTGTTACTTTTTGCCTCTTATATGGAAAAATATTTGTGGAATGATTGATAGTGGGAGATTTGTGCTACTATTCTAAAGGTTTTGGGAGAGCTCTCCCACAATCTTCCAGCTATATAAGTACCCTTAAGGGTAGGATCAATACCTTATTTTTGTTAGTTTATTAAGTGCCTAATGAAGGAGTACCCATGTAAGATCTGAATAATTGTTGATCAAGCAAAGAAGAAACTTAAAAATCCTGTGACACATTTTTTTTCTTATTTTGTTATTATTTATTCCAATAATATTTTCTCCTAATTCACTCCATTTTTTAAATTTATACTCTTATCCTTGATGTAGTACTTATTTCCTTGAATCTCACTCACAAGATAAGCATTATCTTGTGAATCTTCTTCTGTTATTTGAAGAGAAAAAAGCAGAGGGGAGGCCATACCTTGTCTTTTGATATTGGAATAGAACATTGACACTTCCCATGAAAGTCAATTTATAACACATCTTGCATATATTGTGCCTTGCTTTATGGTACATAATTTAGCATGCAATTGTTATTCAGAAAAAGGCTTGTTGGAATAGTAATGCATTTTATTATGTAACTCTCAATATTTATAGACAGAGAAGATCTGGAGTAAAACAAATGCATGTTTAATTAAAAGTATTTTTATTTGATTTTAGACTGCAGATACTTAGGCAATTGATAAAAGATGCCAAGCATTAGTTTATAAGAGAGGTCAAAATATCCAGTTTTGAAGCCTACAAACACATTTGTTTTCTTGTTTCATGGAAAAAAGAGATTCATAGAAAGATATTTGCCAAATAGATCTGCTTTTCTAATATTAATCTTGAAACTTTTTTTTTTTTATTTTGCAAATCTAGAGTCACCACTCAAGCTAGTATCACCTTTTGGTTTTCAACCTTGTTTCTCTAGCTTCTTAATATGTAAATAAAATTCACCAGAGGATTATGCACATGTGGCACTTATTTCCATTATCATAAACTCCTTTCACAATCCTTTAACATATGGCTTCTCATTAATTTTAAAATTCAATTTAGTTGTGGTCAATCTGAATGATATGATGTTTCTTAAATAAAATTTGAGAACTATTTAAAATTTTGTAAGAAATACTATTTCAAAATATTAATTTTAAGAATTTTTATGCAAATAAATGAGCACGCCAACAGAAAAATTGATTCATTTGAAATTCAGTGTAATACAACCAGAAAGGCCTTAACTAAAAGGCCTTGTTAATATGCATTTGCTCTGGGAGATGAGAGCCAAAGGAAGGAGAGAGTAACAGTCCCAACCTTCTGCTGGAAAGATGGAACTTCAAAGTTTTGGGATATTCTTCATGTCTCTACAGTTATAATTTGTCCTACTCATTTTTATTAGTCATTTTATATGGCTTTTGGAATCCAGACAGGCTATATAATTTGCAAAGTCTAGTGCAAAATGATAATGTAGCTCCTTTATTAAAAAAAACTAACAAATAAAAAGCATGCAGCTAACTGTAATATAAAGCTTTTCCCTTTAAAAGTCTACCATAATTTGTAAAATATTATAGAATAATACAGTACATAAGAAACAACACACTTAGAAATTGTCACCCTGATTTCTGCTTTATTGATTAAATTCTTTGTCTCTAACTGGGAATCTTTGCTAAGCTTCTCTGTGCTCTTTTTTGTTTGGCTGGCCTCTACTTCTAGTTTGTACCTAAACACTGCTTCTTCAGGGCAGTCATGTTTTACTTCATACATTTTATTTTCATACTTGGCTATGGTAAGAATTTTTTCATATGATCATTTAGTATCCTGTATCAAACTAAATCTTAATCTTCATAAGGGCAGGTGAACACCTTGCTGAGATGAAGAGATTCTGACATGTGTCTCAAAATACTTATTTACCCACACCCAAGACTAACACTGATTTGTAAGGAGTTTTACTGTTTCCATAAGACAGAGACCAAATTTCTGTCATTAGTTAATTGACAGCATTTAGCAGAAAGTAAAGTCATGGCACTAGTATTGGTGATTAAAATGAAAGGTATAAGTATACAAAAAAGTTTTTTTTCACGCAATCCTTTTTGATGTCCTTCTATCTCTGCCTCTGCTCTGCCCTTTGCCATTTGAGAGAGACTTCATTTAAGGGTGTGTATTCCAATTGGGTGTTTCTTTCAATGCAGCACACCATTTACCTGCAAATATCATAATTTTATTCTCTTTTATTGCTGAGTAATATTCCATTGTGTATATATACCACAGTGTCTTTATCCATTCATCTATTGAAGGGCATCTAATTTACTTCCACATTTTAGCAATTGCAAATTGTGCTGCTATTAACATTGAAGTGGGTACATTATTGTAGTATGCTGTTTTTAAGTCTTTAGGGTATAGGCCGAGGAGTGAGATAGCTGGGTAAAATGGTGGTTCCATTCCAAGTTTTTAAAGGAATCTCTATACTGCTTTCCAGATAGTTTGCACCAATTTGCAGTCCCACCAGCAATGTTTGAGTGTGACTTTTTCGCTACATCCTCTCCAGCACTTATTGTTGCTTGTATTTTGGATAGCTGCCATTCTGACTGCGGTGAGATGAAATCTGGGAGTAGTTTTTTTTTTTTTTTTGTACCGGGGATTGAACTCAGGGGCACTCTACCACTGAGCCACATCCCCAGCCCTATTTTGTATTTTATGTAGAGACAGGGTCTCACTGAGTTGCTTAGCGCCTCGCCATTGCTGAG
>PVHX01011496.1:0-63893 GCA_004024805.1 Geosciurus inauris
AGGGCCTTGGTGCAAAAGGCGAGTCCTCTTCCGCAGTCACCAGTGAAGGGAGTGCCGCGACCGTGCCAGGTAGCTGGGGTTCATCGACATTCTCTCCTCCACCCAGACACTGAGCCCGTACACTTACCTGCGTACCGCGCCCCTCGGCTCGGCGCGCGTGTCCCTGCCCACGACCTCCGCGGCTCGCCCCGGGCCGACCGCGGGGACCGGGAGCGAGGCGCGCGCCAGGTGCGCTCCTGCTCCGGACGCTGACTTCCCGGCGAGGCCGCGCTCAGGTGCGCGCAGACAAAGCCGAACAAAGCCCGCAACGCCCGCGCGGGCCGGCGCAGTCTCGGCGCTCCGGGCGGGTGCAGCTGGGTCGCGGCGGGCTCCCCTTCCAGCAGCGCCGAGCGCGGGCCACCGCCCCTGCCCAGGCTGCTAGCGGGGCTCGCGGGCAGCGGCAGCGCGGAGCCAGCTCGGGCGGCGACTCACCGGACCAAGCGCAGCAAGGAGCGCACGACGCCCAGGCCCCTCTGCTGACAGGCGCGGGCTCGGCTCGGGCCAGGGGGCGCTGCGGACCTGCGGAGGGACGCCCCAGGGGGCGGCAGCCACGTGGGACACCTGTTGGTCTCTCCCAGGACAGGCAAGGAGGGCTGCGCAGCTAAGTTGGCGGCGCTCTCTCAAGCAAAGGTGGCACGTCGGACGCTTCTGGGATCCGCGCTGGCCTCGCCCCTTGAGTTTTTAAACAAGGTGTTGGCCGAGGTAGGCAAATGAGCAAAGTACTTCTGCGCGGGCCTCCCAGCCTCTGAGCGCAGCAGTGAGCAAGGTACCCATCCATGACTGTCTCCTCCGCAGGCTTTATTGCTCCGAACCGTGAGAAAACGTTGTCTGCGGCATCGTTTCTGTTTGTATGGCAATTGCTTTTTGTTAACTTGCCTGTCCCATTATTGCAGTCGGGCGATAGGAAGTCTGCCTTTTGGCCTGAATCCTTGTTTAAGTCTAGAGGGGGGCCGATTTTTTAAAATCAAACACCACCGAACAGAACAGCACAATGCCTGGCACGATGCTTTGTACATAGTAAATTGTTAATGAATGTTGGCTATTATTACATAATCTACAATTTTCATACGTCATCAAAAAAGTGTCCTTGCATAATGTATGCTCATTGCAAAAAAAAAAAAAAGTTAAGCAAATTGTAAAACCACTGAGAATTCTCCTGCAGATTGAGATCATCTGTTAACATGATAGTACTCTTCCAATGTTATTCTATCTATAGAAAAATCTGCATATTTTATTCATTCTATACATACTGTACCATACTATACATTAGATTTCCCACTTCCTTTTTGAACATCTTTTTAGCCACTACATGATTTCCTAAATGTACTTTATTTGCTGCTGCTTCTTATTTTTTTAAAGACAAAGTCTTGCTAAATTGCTCAGGCTGGCCTTGAACTTGAGATCCTCCTGCTTCAGCCTCCAGAAAGGTTGGGATTACTGGTGTATGCCACCTTGCCCAGCCTATCTATTGTTGAACACTCAACTTTCAATTTTAATCATGTAATTAGATATCTTTGTGCTTTTGCTCAACTACTTCTTTGGAATAAACTGCAAGAAAGTGAGCTTCAAGGCTACCGGGTATATGCAATTTGGGAAATTTTATGCATTTTGTCAAATTGCTTTCTAGGAAATTGACTTGTTTCCTCTTTTCCAAGCCCTTCCACATTATTCCTGAGTCAATTGGATAGGCGATTAGCAATTAGCAATTTTCTTATTTTTATACATTTTCTTTTTAAAAATTAAAAAAGCATTGCATTTCAGTCTACAGTTCTCAGTTGTTTTTCAACCCTCTAGACATTGACAGCCTTCAGTGAAACTGGCTCCTGATAACTTTAGAGTTGCAAACCTTACTGAAGAGGAGGAAAAAAGACATTTTCCACATAATTCATTCTTCCCAATAACATCTGCTGAGCATGGGTGGGGGCAACAATAGCAAACAAACAAAAAACAGGCCACTTCAAGCAGCATATACAAGTATCAGTATGTCACTCTGTAAGAGACATGGCTCTAAATGCCAGGGAAGGATGGTCTCTGCCTCTACATCAACGTTGTTTCCAAGAAATGCAATGCAAGACACCTGTGGAATTTTGAATGCATTAGTAGCCACATTAAAAAGTGAAACAGGTAAACTATATTTTAGTAAAATAGAGATGCAAAACATTATACAAACATGTAATCAACAGATTTTATACTGTCTTCAGAATCCTATTGTATTTGCACATATAACTTATCTCAATTTGGACTAGTCCTGTTGAGTGCTCAATAGCCACACGTGGTGAGTGACCTGTGTTGCTTCAGATAGGTGTAAGAGGGACAGACCCTGGGGTCCTAATAAAAGTGGACAGTCCACCACTAACAACCCCTCTCTCCCACCCATGCTGGTTAACTTTTGCCTAATGAGTTTAGAGAATCTCTTTCAATCCTGGGCATTCCTAACATTTTTGACCTGCCTTTAATTGCAGGCATTTCACATTTGCATTTCCTGATGAAGAGCCAGAAGTATAAATACTGGTAGAGATAAGTTGCTGTGAACTTCACATCAAAGCATCAGCAAAGCCTAGTCTACCCCACGTGTCTTTCAGGACTTACCAACAAGTGTTCATGTGGGAAGAGAAAAAGTAGGTGGCCCAGGCTCTGCAGAGTAGAGAGTAGACTACTTGCAGGGGTGAAGGCTTTTTATACAGAAAAGCTGTGTGGCTGTTTTTGTCATCCACAACAATCCTTCCTTTGTGAATATTAACAAATTTTGAAATTAAGTTTGAAGGGCCACCATCCTGGAGGGTGAAGTCATGAGCTGCTTGCTTCCCAGGACTTTTGCCTTATCTCTTCAGCCCCAGTGCCTGGTAATTTATATGTACATGTCCTTTATTTTTAATATATACTTTTTAGTTGTGGATGAACCTTTGTATTTTTTTTAATGTGGTGCTGAGAATCAAATGCAGTGCCTCACACATGCTAAGCAAGCGCTCTACCACTGAGTCACAAACCCAGCCCTGTAAGTGTCCTTTTTAAGTAATTATGTCAACGCCCTGTTCAGTGTGTTTCAAGGCATGGAGATGATTTTAATATCCATGCAAAGATAAATGAGGACTTTGGCACTTGGTGACAGGCATCAGGAGGTGCCCAGTGTAATGGAATGAGCACAGCTTTGGAGATGAAGTGGTCTGGGATTCCTCAGTTCCCCTGTTGGCCTCGTAACAGAAAAAAATGCTTTTCTCATTTTCCTGACCTATAAAGTACAGTGGGTATGGAGATTCTGAACACCATGGGACCCCAACTCAACATTACTTGCATCCAGTTCCCAAAATGTACACATGAAAGGAACAGATGCGAAGGATGCCATACAGACCTGCGAAGCTCTGCATTCCCCTGAACCACAGCCAGCCACTAACCAGAGCCTTGTTGAGAAATCAAACAGGAAAACAATGCCCACTAAATGGCAAAGCAGCCATCTTGGAGGAAACCAAAGGCCTGATTCCCAAGTGCTCCATAGGCAGTAAACCAAGCTACACTGCCAGCTGTGAAGCTAAGGACAGGTGACAGAACTCAATTATGGTGGAGATAGGAGGAAAAGATGCTGCCATCTCAGAGCTAAGTCCCCCTTGGCTTGGAATAGACAAATTGTTCTAAAAGTGAGTGACAGCATACTTCCCAGCTGCTCCTCAAAACAGAAGAATTATGCACAAAGTGATGCTGGATTTGCTTTTGGGGAATGTGATGCTTTTTTAATATTTTCTTTATTGTGGTTGGATCCAATTTAAATTATAATACAAAATGCTTAACAAACACCAGAGATCTATACTAGCATTTAAAACTCTAATTTTTTAAAGGAAATAATTTTATGACACACTTAAACCTTTTGCCTAAGACATATATAAGTAAGCAGACAACCTTCAAGGAGATTGATAACTGTGCAGACGTTTTTAGCCTACTAAGGGCAACCTGTAGCATAGAACTGATGTAATACCACAGCAGAAATGGTAAATCACAAAGTGGTAACTCTTGCACACAGTAATCACAATCCCCATCCTAAGCACCATCCAGATACAGCAACTTACATTAATAGGCTTGGGGGCTGAGGCTATATAGCTCAGCGGTTGAGCGCTTGCCTTGCATATGTGAGGCACTGGGTTCGATCCTCAGCACCACATAAAATAAATAAAGATATTGTGTTCATCTATAACAAAACAAAATATTTTAAAAAAAAAAGAAAATAGGCTTGGGGCTGGGGTTGTGGTGCAGTGGTAGCGTGCTCGCCTAGCATGCGTGAGGCACTGGGTTCGATCCTCAGCACCACATAAAAATAAAATATTCTGTCCATCTACAACTAAAAAAATAAATAAAATTAAAAAAAAAAAGGAAATAGTCTTCTTTTCTTCACTAGAATGCTTCATAGCATGTCTTTCCAAACTAAAGAAATGCCTTCCCATCCAACACTAGTACTTTTAAGACCACTAGAACTTCTGGTTGTACAAATAAGGTTTAATAAATACTCCTTTTAGAAACAATTTTTAAGAGACAACATATTTGACTTTATTCTAATTATATACAGTAGAATGCATTTTGACACATCATACATAGAGTGTAACTTCTCATTCTTCTGGTTGTATAAGAGTTACACAGATCGTGAAATCATGTATGCATATAGGGTAATAGTGTCCAATTCATTCTATCATTCCTACCCCCCACACCCCTTCCCCTCCCTTCACTCCCCTCTATTCTTCCATAGCCGCCCGCATTGTCAGTTAGCATCCACATATCTGAGAAAACGTTTGGCCATTGGTTCTTTGGAATTGGCTTATTACACTTAGAATATTTTCCAGTTCCATCCATTGACCAGAAAATGCCACAATTTCATTCTTCTTTAAGGCTAATATTCCATTGTGTATATTTACCACATTTTCTTTATCCATTCATCTGTTTAAGGGCACCTAGGTTGATTCCATAGTTTAGCTATTGTGAATTGAGCTGCTATAAACATTGATGTGGCTCCATCACTGTAGTATGCTGATTTTAAGTCCTTTGGGTATAAACCTAGGAGTGGGATGACTGGGTCAAATTGTGATTCCATTCCAAGTTTTCTAAGGAAACTCCATACTGCTTTCCATAGTGATTGCACCAATGTACAGTCACTAATGTGATGTTTTCTGAATCAAGTAAACATGGACCTTTTACAAAGGCAAAGTCTTGGGTAAGAGTGTTGACTACTCAACAGTGCCTACTCAGCCAACATTCCAAAATGCTGTCAATCCTGTCAATACTTTCCTGCTGTACCATTTCTTTTTGTTTCCACACACAGGTATGCCTGAAGTATTCAATGAATTCTGGAAAGGATCTGTGCAGGTGGGCAGTAATCTCACTGCCAACCCAACATCACTTTTTCTTTTTAAATGTTTTTTTAGTTGTAAATTGACACAATCTTTATTTTTATGTGGTGCTGAGGATCAAACCCAGTGCCTCACGCATGCAAGGCAAGCACTTTACCACTGAGCTATAATCCCAGCAAGCAAAATCATCCCCCCACTCCATCTACAAGTTTACAACTATAGCCTGCCTTCCAATTCCTTTTATCTAAAAAAACATAAACCACCTCCAAGAACCTTCATGTGTTCGGGAAGAACTGTTGGGTGTAACTTGGGCTCCAGAACCACATACACTGCTGAGGAGCCTGGATGTCCTCTTCGGCTACGCCCAGAGCTCCACTTGCCACCAGACCAGCCCACCAGAAACACAAACATCAGCTGGGCTTCTCATACAAGATCTAAATTCTCTGTGGGAATCTGGCAGCACAGGGTCCTCCTGGTAAGGGTTCTCATGTGGTAGTTTCTAGGACATTTATTTTATAGAAAGAGTTCAATTTCAGAATATGAATTATTGTTATTCACAATTTTGAGCTTTTAAAAATAATTCTAGCTCCAGCAGCAAAACAATTCTAGCAAAACAAAGATATATGGGAATATGGCCTTTCCCTCTTTGTCCCTGGGGGTTCAGTTTAATACATATGACAGAAAGCTCTTCCTTAGCAAACTGGGTATGATTTATGTCAACATTTATAAGGCCTCCACCCAGGAATAAATTATTTGGACATACGGCCTCAGCTCTATTATACTTATGACAAAACCAGATGTTCTGCAGGGAACTGAAGACCAGAATCGGCGTGTGTGGTTAGGGCCGTTAAGTGGGGCCTACGAAACAACGAGTGCAGCAACTACCAACGCCAGGTACATGGTTGGACCTCAGTAAGTGTTGAATGAAACACAGCTGGCATATTAAAACAAACAAACCTAAGTTATCTCACATGAATCCAGCAGAGGTTCAGTTCACACCTTTACGAAGCTAGTGCTATAGGTGATATTTGTCTTTTTGGGACAGAAGTATATAGCTCAATTACCAAATAATATAAAATGCCCTTTAAGTTGGGTGCAGTGGTGTACGCCTGTAATCCCAGCAACTTGGGAGGCTGAGGCAAGAGAATGGCAAGTTTAAGGTCAGCCTCAAAAATTTAGTAAGACCCTGTGAGTGCCTGTCTCAAAACACAAAAAGGGATGGGGATGTGGCTCAATGGTAAAGTGCCCCAAGGTTTAATCCCCAATACCAAAACAAAACAAAAAATTCCCTTTAACTTCTATTCAAACGTTAGTACCATGTCATACAACATTGGGATCTGAAGAACTCTGACTCCCGTTTTTCTGTGTTCTTCCAGTAGCTTCCCTAGTTTTCCATAATTAAACAGCCAATTTGGGGAGCGTACACCGCATGTGCATTTCCACCCTGGTTGGAATGGAGCACACAGTATGGGCAAGCCGAGTGGTTAGTGCTCTGTGTGGGCAAAAGAAAAGGAAGTGAGTAAAACGCCAGCAACAAGAAAAAAAGGAAAGCTGGTTGACAAGTGAAGGATTTTATTAGGCAAAGCAGCACAAACTTTTATCAAAATAGAAGCACATCAATGTCTGAACAACTTTTTAGGTGAGAAAATTCCATTTAAATCTAACAGAACCGACACACATTATCAGTAAATGCAAAAACAACAAAAACCAGACCTATGTATCGGTGACAACACACAAAGTTGTCATAGTCTGATACTTACATCATGGGAAAATTCCCAAGTCAGCTTGCCCATAATTATGTGATGTGAATTTAGGAGAATTTAATATCAGGTGCTTCAAGTACAATATATACTGTTTTTAAACTTAAATTGACAACTATACTTGTGCTTCAGAAAACAGTAAGTTCTTTCTATAGTAAAAATCTAACTGAGCATAGATTTGGAAGGGTATAGATGACAGGAAAAGAAAAAGTCCCTTCCCAGTGGAGTGGTCCACAGCTCAGGCACAGACTCCATGCCTAAAGGCTAAAGAAAAGCAATCTGATTGAGGATGGTGAGGAGAAGCTGAAGCCCTCACAGAATGGACAGGAAAAGAGCAGACGATAAAGGTGCAAGGAACCAAAGAACATTTATTATGTGGAAGAGGCAGATGATGACGGGGAGCACAGAGAATATTAGGAAACATCTCAAACACACAGAAAACGACAAAGCTCGTATATCTACCCATTAGATTTATCCAACATTAACACAGAACCATATTTTTTCCTTCAGTTCTTCTAGGTAATAAAAAGTTATAGGGCTGGGGATATGGCTCAGTGGTAGAGCACTTGCCTAGCATGCGTGAGGCCCTGGGTTCAATCCCAAGCATGGAAAATGAAAAAAAAAAAAGTTATATATACAGTGGAAAGCCCTAGATATCCTTTCTAGGCATTCCCATGAATTTGCTATGAATCTTCTTTCCAAGACTTATTTGGTGGGAAGAAAGGGTGGGGTGGGGGGGCTAGCAACCTAACAGAACAACGGTAAGCAAGTAAAAATGGAGGCAAAAAAGGTCATTAAAGAAAAAGACAAAAGATTCCATTACAACACACGAGATGCAACACGTTTTCTTAAGTCTGGTTTTCATTGTTTCCTTCCTCGTGTTTATTTCCAGAAGACACTGTTCCTGAAAGAGAAAAATCAACCATCATTACACCTTATATAAAAGCTCAATCACTATGGTTCTTAACTTCTATTTTAAGTAGAAGCAAAACATTCACCTTCAACTGAAATTGCACATTTAAATCAAATCTGTCAGTTAAAAAAGCTCACCACCAGGGGCTGGGATTGTAGCTCAGCGGTAGAGCGCTTGCCTTGCATGCGTGAGGCCCTGGGTTCGATCCTCAGCACCACATACAAAGCAATAAAATAAAGACATTGTGTCCATCAACAACAAAAAAAAAATTAAAAAAAAAAAGCTCACCACCAGCGTAAATATAGCTTACTATATTCATACTACCCTTCACAAGTAAAATACAGCTGCTGGCACTCTCCTTCAAAGCATCTGACATTAACTTGTATGTTAAAGAATTTATCACTTTTGAGCAATATATTTCAAAATGTTTACATTCTGAAACATGCAGCACCACTATTTTGACAATTTACAATTAAATTATCAACTAATAAATTCCTCCAGAGATGATATAATACTTATTTTTTTAAACATTTTCTCTACCTCTAGAAAGACTAATATGCAGGTAAATGGATGGAATTGGAGAACATCATGCTAAGTGAAGTAAGCCAATCCCAAAAAACCAAAGGCCGAATGTTCTGATTAGTGGATGCTGATACATAATGGGGGTGGGGGTGGGGAGCATGGGAGAAATGGAAGAACTTTGGATGGGACAGGGGAAGGTGGGGGAGGGGAGGGAATGGGAGTAGCAAAAATGGTGGAATGAGATGGACATCACTACCCTAGGTACGTGTATGAAGACATAAATGGTGTGACTATCTTATTTGCAACCAGAGAGACAGAAAACTGTGTTCCATATATGCATTATGACTTGAAATGCATTCTTCTGTTTTGAAAATAATTTTTTTAAAAAAGAGTAAATACTCAACTGTATTTGCTTAAGTGACCATGTATGCAATTTTTTCTAACATAACCCCCTAATTTTATGTCCTACAGAACTGATCTAATTTATAAAGATGCTGTAGTACAGCAGAGACTGCAGTCAAGGGCAGTAGAGAAAACTCCGCTTTCAGCCATAAATGCTAGTCTGCAGCCTGTGATCTTGTGCAGCCGGGAACATCAGCTTTCTCATCCTTATAATGCGGTCTACTTTCTTTTGAAGGGTACTGTGAAGATCAAGCATGTGACTTCATATACATGGAACAGCAGCCAACACTAAAGCTTAATGCATTAGAAAGGACTGAAAGTTGTAATTGCAACTGTTAATTCAGCACTTACTAGAAACCCCAAATTCACAAAGGAAATAAATTGTGAGAATCAAAACTGTTGTTCCTGCATTAATGATATTGAGTTTAGAATGCAACTGTACTTTCTTAAAAACAAACATAATAAGTACATCATTGCATGGAAAATGTTTTAACACTGTTGGTCCCTACCTGAGAGCAACCACACCCACAAGACAATCACAGAGAGCAGCCTTGTGGGCCACCTCCAAATGGCCAACAAAAATCACACATAGACTAAGCAAAGCCAAGCCATGACGTGAATGAAGCTCCTTTGCTTTTGTCCCATCAACTCAATCATATCAATTATAAGGATGAAGATTCCATGTTGATCATAAGTTTTAATTACCATTTATCATGGAGTAATTTCTGAGAGCAATCTTAGGACAAAGGATCCCAAACAATCAAAGAGTGAGAGAACTACCAGTTTAGAGTCACCAATTTTTTCTTTAAACACTGGAGTCACCCACGGCCCAAAGAGGAGGCACTGTTTCATTGGGAAAGGGAATCTCTCTCTCTGTGCCAGCGTTCTGTTCCACATCCTTCAGGCCCTCTTCACAAAAGGTACCAGTCTTATTTGTAGTGATGTGCTCTGCGAGATCTGAGATGATTCGATTCTGGACATGAGATTTCGAGGCTAAGCCTCACCTTACAACAATCTTTCCAATCCTTCCACATACCAGTAACACGAGTACTCACAAAATCAGACAGTAACAGGGAAAGACCATGGCAACCCACAAAGAGCATCAGAGGAAAACCATCAGATAGGACCTCGGGAGACAGTAAGAGCATCCCAACCAAGCTCAGATCATTACATCTAAAGTAAGGCACAGGGCTGGGCTTATGGCTCAGTGGTAGAGCCCCTGCCTCGCACGTGTAGGGCACTGGGTTCAATTCTCAGCACCACATATAAACAAATGAATAAAAGTCCATCAACAAGCAAAAAAAAAAAAATAGATAAAAAAAAATAAAGGCACAGCTGGCACAGAGGTCCCTCCATCAGCCCCCCTGACAGCATAGCACCCAACTGGAAATCACAGAAGTGGCAAAACATCAAACTTAACTTACTTAACTTTTTAGCAGCTTTTTCATTTCAATAAATTTATTTTGATTAGTTGGATTGTTTAAGAGGAAGAGAAGAATCTGCTCATGTTTTTCAACCTATGGATGAGAAAGAAAACAGAATAATTTAATTTCTAAAACTGTTAAGAACATACATCTGCTTAAAGGAAGTTTTACCCACTTGTTTCTGCAGCTGTGTACAGCAGCAGTTCATCCTATGCATCTTTTCTAAAAGAAAAAAAGAAGCCATTAGGTAATATCCAACACGAACAACAAGAAAACTTGCATCTGAAACATCCACCTGCCCCCATACCTGGGTTCCAAATACAAAGAACACAATCCACCCATTTGGGCTTCGATGTTTTATCTACTGCTTGTGACCAGGCTTTAACAAATTAACCCCCTCATCCCAAGGGTCAGATCCTGTCACTAACTGTAGGGGGTCTCTTTTGGGTAAGGGCAGATCTGCCAAACGCTGCATGAAATACCAAGATGAGCCAATCCCAAAACTGTGAGTTCTCATTTTGAATAGGATCAAAAGTGAACCTGAAGTAAGGCCCGGGCAGAATGCACGCCCCTTCACAGCTTAACTCTCAGACTGCTCCCATCAAGGTGGCCCCTTTGAGGTGGCAACAAAGCCCTTCCAAGGGATTTTTGGAGGAGGCGGCAGCAACTGTGGCCACACAGAATGAGGAAAGATCAGCTAAAGTGACCATCTCTGCTCCGGGGCACACTTACATCTGGTATTAATCACACCTGAAGAAAATACCTTTATTTAAAGCACTTTGCTTTTTAGATGAGATGTTTTTTGCCAGGCCATACATCACCAGTTTATCAGCCACGTTGACAGTACCATTCTCAGAACACTTCTCCACGGATACTGTATGCACATTCTTAATAATTCCTTTCACAGAAAGCATTACATTCTGATTTAACATGAAATTTTTTAGTAGCTCTATCATTAATTGAGAACAGCTTCCATTCAACTCCATTAGTCCTAGAAAAATTTGAAGATTATGATTAATTTTTTTTTACACCAGGGATTGAACCTGGGGGTGCTTAACCATTGAGCCACATCCTCAGCCTTTTTATTTTTTATTTGGAGACAGGGTCTAAGTTACTTAGGGCCTCACTAATTTGCAAAGGCTGGCCTCGAATTTGTGATCCTCTTGCCTCAGCCCCCTCAGCCACTAGTATTACAAGTGTGTGCAATCACACCCAATAATTTTTAAGTCCCTTTAAAAAGATTATACTTAAATTAGCTAAGGATAATAAAGAAAGGCTTTCTGACTTTGGCTGGTTTACGTATGTTTTGATGTAATACTGCTATTGCATTAGAAAAATCAAATTTACTCAACAAATATTTATTGATGAAAATATAAGGTACCAAGCACTAATCTAGGCTTGGGGGGCACAAAACAGGAACGTTTGCTCTCATGTTCTAATAAGGGAAGCTAACAAGGACAAAGAATTGTCTAATTCTTGAACATAACTAAAGCAGACTATAAGCCATCAGAGTGACACTATGCGTGAGGGTCACTGAGTAGAGAGACCAGGAATAAGAGTAAAAAGCTATCTTAAGCATTTCAGTTCACTTTACTCATATCTAACTGGAACTGGAATGGAATAACCATAGTAAAACAGCCAGAACTGGTGTCATTTCAGTGCCGCTGGTCCCTAAGGAGAGCTGTGACAAGGCGGCAGGACCCTGGAGGGAGGTCAGACACCTTGGTCCATCTTATCCCAGCCACTTCTGGAGCTCTGCCACAGGGGCAAGACAATCTCTGAAACCCGATGCTCTGGAAATAAGCCATAAAACAAAGACAGACCATCTGAGTGTAGTTTTTGTGAGAGTTAAAGAATAAAGAATATGAAATTTCTTTGAAAACTCTTGACATTTAGAAATTTGAGCAGTTACTTAAAATACCCATTTGATTCAGACTCAGAGCTACGAAACAAACAGAAAAACAATCTCACAAGACACACAAAGTGGAAACTAATTTATCTACCTTCAAGTGAACATTTAATGATTTGGAAAGGGAGCTCCAGGTGGCTGGTGGCAATTGGCTGCACTCTGGAAAAAGGAAGGGTTTCAATGTTCCCGTAGTCTGCATAGAGCACTTTCACGTCAGAGTCTGATATCCCCAGAACAACTGCACGATACCAGAAATCATCACCTGAAAACAGAACACTAGAAGCTTAGCTGAGAAGTTACAGTCAACAATCCTTCCTACCTCAGATGGCAATCCATAAAATACATTGACATCACTTAAAAATTTGTGCAAAGATTTGTGGTTAGAATCCAGCTTTACCTCTTTTCCTTTCAAATCATGTAATATCAGAAGGCTGGGAAACCAATGTATAAATGAAATGATTTATCAGATTATTTATAAATGGTAGCTCAGCCAAAGCTTGGGATCAGGCAGTACCCCAGTTTGCACCTCAAATCCTAAGACCCCAAGGCTCAATAACTGGTGCTACTTATTCAAAAGCAGGCTAAAGATGGAGATGGAAATGAGGACTGGGCAAAGGGAGCAGAATTCCTCCCCTAAGACATAAACACAGACTTTAGTTCATATACATTATAATATCTATTTTTAAAGTTACTAAAGAGGATGGTTAGCTTTATGTTCACATGCTTTAATACAGCTTAACATGACTTTCTGAAATGGTTCCAGACAACTGCTCCTACCCAAGGGTAAACAACTAGAGATTCCTTTTCCAGAGAGACCATGTAGTGGGGAACATGAGGATGAGCAGAGGAGGAACAGTCTGCCAAGAACTGGAGCACTCCAGCTGGCAGACAATCAGCCCACGTGACCGCACTTCCAGTTGTGGCCCTGGCAGTGCCCAATGAAATGGCAGAGCCAGATCAACCTGCTCTGAAGACCAGCAGTGGACCAGCCCTGCCTGCTCAGAAAGAAACATTCAAAGAACTTCACAGTTCCATCTTAGACATGTGAGCAGCAAAGGATCACCAGAGAGTTGAAGAAAGCTCTAATGTGACAAAGGAGAGCAAAACAAACCAAACAAGACTTTGGAGAAACAATGAAAATTAAAAGAGCAAAAGTAGTATCCTTGGAGAAATGACATTCCTTCCTTGAAACAAGAACAGAACAGTATTAAAACACATGCACATACACCTGAAAAATCAAAAGATGGCACTGAAATTAAAAATGTGTTATCAAAAATTAAAACCTCAGCCGGGGGCAGTGGCATACGTCTGTAATCCCAGCACTTTGGGAGGCTGAGACAGGAGAATTGCGAGTTCAAAGCCAGTGTCAGCAAGGGCAAAGCACTAAGCAACTCAGTGAGACCCTGTTTCTACATAAAACACAAAACAGGGCTGGGGATGTGGCTCAGTGGTCAAGTGCCCCTGAGTTCAATCCCCAGTACCAAAAAAAAAAAAAAAAAAAAAAAATTAAAACCTCAATGAGAAGCTGGAAGATGAAACTGAGGAGCTTTCTTGAAAAAGAGAAAGCAATGAAAGAAAAAAAACTGAGAAGAATGGAGTTCAAGTCCAACATTAGAAGACAGTTTCTAAGATAAAAAAGCAAACAAAAGAAGGGAATAAAAGCATTAATTCAGAAAAAATTAGAAAAACTGAAGCCCGTGAATTTCTAGACTTAAGGTTTCACTGAGTGCCTGGCACAATGATACAAAGAAAGCACCACACCAAGCTGCACCATGAATTTCAAAATACAATATGACGAGGATACTAAAGGTTCCAGAGAGGATAAAAAATAAGCACAAAGTTTGGAAAATCTGGGATAATGTCTATCTTTTGACCAGAAACATCAAAAGTTAAAACCACAATTGGGGCTGGGATTGTAGCTCAGTGGTAGAGCGCTTGCGTCTTGCCTCGCATGCGTGAGGCCCTGGGTTCAATCCTCACCACCACATACAAAGCAATAGAATAAAGACATTGTGTACATCTACAACTAAAAAAATATTAAAAAAAAAAAACAATAAAAGCAATGCTTTCAAAATTTCAAGGGGAAAATGACTTCCAATCTAGAATCGTACATCTAGGCAAGCTATCGATCAACTATTAAAATAGAATAAAGACTTTTTCAAACATAGGAGATAGTAAAAAATCTATCTTACATACACCTTTTCTCAGATTCCGAAAGATAAGATCCACCTAAATACCGGAGGAAAATCAAAAGGGAAATAGGTGAGAGCAGTCAAGGTGAGCTGAGGGAAAGAGAAATCCAGGTGACGGAGGGGGAAGTGCCGAATCAATCCCCAAAGCTCAATGGGGAAGGAAAATCCCAAGAGGACAACCGCAGGCTGGAGAACAGGCACCCCATAGGAGCAGGGCTGAAGATGCCTTGAGCATGATAAAAGTTGATCAAGTACATAAAGATTTCTTGGAGGGAACCTATGCTAATGCAGAGAGCTGGAGATAGAGGGCGTGCATAACATTAACAACAGAGAGAGACCCTGGACTACAGCATGGCTCCCCTCTCCATCCAGTCCTCATGAAGTAGTACACAATCCTTATTAACTAAAAATCACAACTTACTTCTATTGGAAAGTAAAAGAGGGGAAGAGGGAAGGTGCTAATCCAGTTGTCATATAATAGAAAACTAAAACTAGGGAGTGACTTCAGCAAGGTAAAGGAGTAAGAGGTTCCCAGTGGTGCCCTTCTCCACCAAAGCAACAATTTGGCACCATCTGAGGACAAAAGCTCCCTTGGGATTCAGGCAGGTGGTTTTAAAATCCCAGGGGCCAGGACTGAGGAGGGTGGCTATGGGAAGGCTGACCTGAGCCCCAGTCTGTTCCCCTGTGAACTCAGCTCCAGCCCTGCTGGGCTGCCTTCTTGCCACCAGCCCCATCTGCCTGAAAAAATGGCAGGAGCCATTCTCACCCATGCCCCAGTAACAGACTCTCCACTGGACCCTAAAAGGTCTGGGGAACTGGTTGCAGTCCCAGTTCACCTCAATCCTAGAACAAACCAGTATATTCACTGCGCAAGTGTTATTTGCTAGCAATGGAAATCTGTTAACATGAAATACTAAAGAGGAGAATGGTTAAAGTAGACCGTAATCAATCAGTCTGACTTCCTGAGGTCATCCATTCTTCTTCCAGTAAATTCACATACTGTAAATTCACATTCATATAAATACAGCAGGACTGTACCTCCTTAATGTTACTGATCCACCATAGTAAAATACAGTTACCTGTAAGTACTGACAGATTTGTGTAGTCTACCTATGCTGCTGCCTAAAAATAATCTACAAAGCATAGAAAAGCTGAATGATCAACACAGGAGTTAAATCCATGGCTCTGCCTTTCTTCTCTAACCAAACGAAACATGCATCTAAAATACCAAAATCTACATAATCTCACAAAAAGGGAAGACACTAAACATTTTCCCTTTAATATTTTCCCTAAGAGAAACTTACTTGTGTATTTGGCACAGCATGCATCTCCAATTCTTGGTCTGTAGGACAGATGGCTTTTCTGAGCATTGCAATATTCTAACAATTCAGCTGTCAATATACACAGTTTTTCTTGATTTTCTATAATAGAAGCAATCTTTTGTGAAAAACTGCCCAATGGTACTACTAATAGTATATAAAATAATACAAAGTCTAATAAAAATCCTTTGTATATTAAGATATACTATATATAAATATACAATACACACATATATTACGTGTGTGTGTGTGTGTGTGTGTGTAGAGGTGGTACTGGGGATTGAACCCAGTGGTGCTCTACTATTGGGCTAAATCCCCTACCCTTTTGATTTTGAGACAGGTTCTTGCTATACTGTCCAGGCTGGCCTTGAACTTATGATCCCCCTGACTTTGCCTTCTGAGCAGCTGGTATTACAGGTGTATAGCATCATGCCTAGCTACATTATATTTTCAAAATATGTCCACTATTGGTTGCCTTTTGCAGAAGGAATGCTGAATTGGGAGGGAACATGAAAGAAACCTCTGGAGGGCCCATTTCTTGATCAGGCAGTTACATTCGTGTGTTCACTCTGAAATCTTATTAAGGTGTGTCTTTATGACAGTTAACATGTATTTTTTCAGTGTGCTGTACTTGATAAAATCATCCTAAATGTTATTTCCAACTTATCTATCATATCATACATGGTCAGGATCAAATAACTCTGTCTCCCTGGCTTTTTACAATATGGATTAAAGATGATTTTTGTAATACTGGAGATAAATTTAAGAATAGTTATTGGTATTACTATAATTCTAGACCTGCCAATTTGAAACAAAGGTTCATTTTTTCAGCTGCAAATTATTTCAATAGACACCACCAACCTGAACCAAATTCACCTTCAGATACTAAGAGAATAATTTCACATACATTTAAGAGATTCCTGAATTGTAAACTTCCATGAAATAAAAAAATTAAAATTAAAAATCACTTTAACATGCATTTTCCTCATGATTTTCTCCAGCATATTTCTAAGTTTATAAGATATGACAAAATATGATTAGGAATTGATTACTAAGTCTTTCAATAAATTTGAAGCAGTTTTGGTTAAACTCAAAGATTGTAGGAAGTTAGCTCAGTAAATATAATTCAATATAGATAACGTGTTATTAAATAAGAAATTACATGACAATTAAGGGCACTGGTTTTAGTATAAAAAGGTGCAGATTATCAGGGCCAGGCAACTGAGTGGGTACTGGATATAGGGTGCTCCTTTCTGTTCCAATGTGTACTTTTGAACTAAACTTGCCCTAAAGTGTTATGATCAATTCTTCCTTAAAAATCATCACCCACCTCTTCTTCCCTTCACCTCCTGAGGAGTTCACGATGATCCCTTTCATTGCACAGCTTAAAAGAGGAGAATAAACATGTGTTGGTCCGTTTGATTCCTTACCTGGCATCTCATCTGGGAGGGCATAAAACAGGTTTGGGTTTATGATTTCTAGTATGCTTGCTTGCACAGTTTTATTTACTGGCAATTCTATTGTCTTCCAATGCTCTGCTGAAGAGATGGCTGAAAACATAAAACAGGTCTTGGATTAGGTGGATAAAACTTCCTCTTTCCCATAATTTATTAATTCAAATCAATCTGTTCATCAACTGCAGATGATCAGAATTTCCAAATTCCCAAAATAAAAAATCTGTATTTCACAAAACAATCTATTCAATTTAAGGAATTATATGGACACTATTAAAAAAAAAAGTTCAATCTATAGTGAGAATCTTTGAACTATTACACTCCTGGCAGGACATTTCTGTAGTATATTTAATTCTTCAAATTTACTCAAACTTTAAGGAATATATATCCATATGATGCACATTTACCTGATAATTAAAAATTGAGTACAATGTGTGCTCAATTAAAAATATGTCAATAAATATTGTGCTTAATAACCAATTATTAATCTAGTCCCACAAAGCAAATCTCTACAGGAAAACTGTTTAAGATAGAAGAATTTTTATAACCTGTAAAAACAAAGAGTAACACAAATTTAAATAATGAATGATTTAAAAGGGAAAACAAATGATAAACTAAATGCATGTAAGAATATATCACAACGAATCCCACTTTATGTATAAAATTAATGTTCCAGTTAAAGTAAATAAATAAATGGCTCAGAGGAGGAAGGAGGGGAGGGAAGGTGAAGTACCAAGGAGTGAAATGGAGCAAGTTATGTCGTGTGAATATGTGGACACATCACAATAATCTCCACTATTATGTATAATTATAATTTTTTGTAAAAAAGGGAAAAAAGTGTTACCTTGAAGCCCCTGGGTGTCAATTTGATGATTACGTTTATTAACAGGTCTATTATTCGGCAAGTCCTTGTGTGGGGAACCAGCTTTTAAAACCAGATGTTCATTAATAAGAACATCACTAATTATTCTGGGATAGGAAGTGGAAAGATCAGTGAGTTCAATTCCCACCCCTTTTGCAGTGATTTCAACCACTCTGGCTTGGAGTTTTATCCCTGCAACACACATCTGAAATCTTGCTATGGTTTCTTTAGTCCAATGTTTGCTTCTAGGCTGTATATCTGGAAAATAAGAACAGCAATGAAAAGAATCCAATGCACAAGCTCAACTTTCGCTTCAATAGTACCCAGAGACTGAGTCCTTGCCAAGGGTGCCATTCAGTTCAGCAATTCTAGGTAACTGCTTACAAGGTCCAATTATCTATAAATCTGTAATTCAGCTCCATGGCTGAATTAGATTATGGAGCTGTGAATGCACACCAGGGCTTCAAGAGGCTCAGGACCTTTCCATACTTTCTCCACCTGATATAATATCTGGCATTTTTACAATAGGCAAAAACAGGGTATTATTTCTTTTCAAATCCACTATCACATTCTGTTACATACACAATAATGAATTACCAACTGATGTCAACAAATACACTTTCACTTTTGTGGAGAAATTTCTAATGATCACCTCAAAATATCATTTAAAATTAATTATCTTAGATAATCTTGGTTTATACTCTTATTTTCTTTTTTGGAGATGGGGTCTTGCTCTGTTGCCCAGGCTGGTCTGGAACTCCTGGGCTCAAACAGTTCTCCTGCCTCAGCTTCCTGAGTAGCTAGGATAACAGGCTTTCTTTCTTTCTTTTTTTTTAAATATATTTTTAGCTGTAGATGGACACAATATCTTTGTTTATTTGTATGTGGTGCTGAGGATCGAACCCAGTGCCTCACACATGTGAGGCAAGTGCTCTACCACTGAGCCACAATCCCAGCCCAGGATAACAGGCTTTCTACCCTAATTTCTTAAGTTGTTTTCAACATTAAATGTGCATCTGGTTAAAGGGCTTGTTAAAAACAGATTTCCGGGCAGGCATGGGGGCACACACATGCCAGTGGCTAAGGAGAATGAGGCAGGGGGATTGCAAGTTCAAAGTCAGTCTCAGCAATTTAGCAAGACCCTGTCTCGAAATAAAACATAAAAAGGACTGAGGATGTGACTCTGTGGTTAAGCACCCCTGGGTTCAATCCCTGGTACCAAAAAAAAAAAAAAAAAAAAAAAAAAGGTGGGGGGGAGGGAGAGGAGGATATTTCTGGGTCCTACCCCAGAAATTCTCATTTAGTAGGTCTGAAGTGGGAGCTGAAATTTTGCATTTTTTAACAAGTTCCTATGTTGATGCTGCTGGACTTTGGGGCCAAATTTTAAGAAGGACTGACAAAAAACATGATAATTAAGAACAATATCTGAGCGGCTGGGGCTGTATGTAGCTCAGTGGTAGAGTCCTTGCCTTGCAGCAAGGCATGAGGTACTGGGTTCGATCCTCAGCACCACATAAAAATAAATAAAATAAAGGTACTGTGTTTGTCTACAACTAAAAGAATATTAAAAAGTAAAAGGTTACTTTAAAAAAAAAGAACAATAGTCTGAAATATACTTATTGGCTGGGGTTGTGGCTCATTAGTGGAGAGCCTGCCTAGCATGTGTGAGGCACTGTGTTCAATCCTCAGCACCACATAAAATTAAAGGTCCATTGACAACTAAAAAATATTTTAATAAAAGAATATACTTACTGTATAGAAGGAAAACAGATGGACAAAAAAAAGATGATCATCATCATCTATGGTTCCCAACATAAACACTATTAAAATTTCAAAATCCAAACTTCCAAAGAGTAAGTGGGACTTTAAGTGTGTACCACTGCACCTAGCTGCTTCCAGTTTTTATGTGCAAAAGGAAAAACATGTGTGTGTTCACATGCACAGACATTCTCTAAGAAATGTTTATAAATCAGACATGGTAGTTCATATCTGTAATCCCAGCTACTTGGGAGGCTGAGTTAGGAGGACTAAAACTTCGAGGCAGGTCTGGCCAATTGAGACACTGTCTCAAAATAAAAAGGGCTGGGCATATAGTTTGGTGGTAGAGTACTTGTCTAGTTAGCTCTTGCAAGGCCAGTGGTTTAATCCCCAGCACTGAAAAAAATAAAAGGTTTGTAATAACAGTGAACATAGGTATAATGCCAAGTACAGTTAAGAGCTTTATATTTTTATCTCTTTTATTCTGAACAATTCTGAGGAAGGTGCTATTCTTTTCTGGACAAGGAAATGAAAGCACAGAAAGTTTAAATAATTTGTATAAATGTCACAGTCAGTAGACAGCAGAGACAGCTCTAGAGTTTGCTCTACGCATCGCTTTGCTGTCCTGCATCTCTTTTTTAACTTGCTTTCTTCACTTACACCACAATCTTCCTGTTAACAATTTCGATTCATTTTTATGACAGAATGGGTGCAAACACATAACCAAAACTTTGAGTGTCTGACTGTTCTAAACATTCCTCTATCTTTATAACAAACCCATGAAATAAGTATGGTCACTAACCATTATGCAGATCATCATCTAGCCAACCTACTACCGACATTGCTTTTTTATCACTAAAGCAGCAGTGTAATGTATTTCCTTGAAGGCAAATTTTGTGCCATTTCCAAATTGCTTTGGGATAGATTACTAGAAATAAAGCTGCTAAGTCAAAGGTCTGAACATTTGAGTCTCTTAAGGAATTTGCAAAATGCTCTCAGGGGGCTCTTGTGTTTTCACTCCCATCACTAGAAAGCAGCAGCCACCACCCTTGTCTGACATCAACTCCAGACATTAGTCACATAAGATATTATAATTACAGATATCAGTACTTAGAATATTATATATCCTAAATATTAGAAAACAGCTGATAAAAATTTTATTCTATATATACCTGCTAACCAGCACTGTATCCCTTGAAATGGAAGTTGTAAAAATTTTGATGGTATCACTTGGAGTTCATCTGTAGTAACTTCCTCGACATTTCCATAATCCACAAAGTGCACTTTGACATTTCCATTTGGTAAGATTTCCTTGACCAAAGCACGATACCAGTTACCATCACCTGGATTTAACACAAAGTTGGTGACATGAAACAGTACCCTTCTGTTAATGTCTGAAGGTTTTATCTTGGGGGGAAAATCTCTTTACATAAAGGGCTAACAAATCTGCTTTCTTCCCCAGATCATGATTTAGTTTTTCACTAAAAAATCCCTAGACTCAGGCTTTTCAAAATCCATTTTTAGAATATCTTAAAAACTTTTGTAGTATCACACTTTTATACCTGATATAAAGATTTCATTCATAAGCTAGCCAAAAAGCAGAACTGTGAAAGTGGAGGTAAGACTTGAATATTCTTGTTAATCTTAGTCTTATAATACTTACTACTAATGGCTTTGATTGTTTTACC
Source organism: Geosciurus inauris (assembly GCA_004024805.1). Lineage (NCBI taxonomy): Eukaryota > Metazoa > Chordata > Mammalia > Rodentia > Sciuridae > Geosciurus > Geosciurus inauris. The sequence continues at coordinate 21,570 of PVHX01011496.1, forward strand.
TGCTACTTAAATAATATAAAAAAATAGAAAAACTCTTGTAATCAAACTCTTGCAAAGGTGTTCCAAATGCATACTTTTCAAAATTAACATCAACAGTGGACCAGAACAACCAACCACCCTGTAGTGAGCAGCTCTTCCACTATCTAACTTAATATCAGAAATTCTGGGAAGAAAAGCATTTAAATGTTTATCAGTTTTGGCAAGAATGTGCCATTTGGAGTTTCCTTGTTACAAAAAGGAAAAACACATGGCATCTGAAGCATTCATTTAATTTTGGCTATAAGAAACATGTGCTTAAATACTAGAAAGAAAATGCACACTAAAAATGAAAGTTGAAAGTTACAACAAAAGGTTGTAAGTCAAAATGACAGCTTACCTGTAAAAAAAGCACAACAAGGTTGCCCTATTTCTGCCTTAAAACCATTAGGCAACTTCTGCTGGCAATATTCTGCTAGCGATTTATTCAAATCATTGAGCTTCTTTAAAGCTGAAAATAAAATATATATACAGCATTTAATATTAAAAATAAATACCAACACAGATTTTCCTTTAAAGTAAGAAAATGTTTTGATCACAAAAACCTTTGTCACATCCCAAAGCAACTATCAAATGCACCACATACATTTTCTTACCAAAAAATTCCTGAGCAAAAAGTCATTGTTAATACTCTCAACCCAATACCAAGGACTTACTGGGTACAGATATACAATCCTATAGCATTATCATCGGTATACCATTCATGAGCTTTGTGGGTGGACAGGAAACATGACATAAACCCATACATAAAGTTATATGAAAGCTTTCCTGAAAGAGTAAACATAGTTAAATTGACAGCAGAGTTAATAGATGCTAAGGAAATTCAGAGAGCTCATGAGCTCTTCCTGCTGGAGGTTTTCAGAGAAGTACAGCGCATTTGCTAGAAAGGAAGGGTTTTCCAAAAGCAGCAGTCGCTCTGAGACACAGTACAGAATTACAGAATCAGGCAACCAAAAACCATCTGATGAGGAGCAACCTGAGCAGAGAGGTAGAAAGGGGAGCCACCCCAGAGGAGCAGCTGCTTGGAGACACAGACCAAGCAGCCTTCAGAGTGAGGTACAACAGCAGTGCAGACCAGCAAGGCTCGAAGAAATGGGAATTTAATCACAAGGAGTTTAGAATTTCCACCTTTCAGGTTAGCCAAAATAGCAAAGCATGAGGACCTGTTGGAAAGGGTGCAGAATGAGGCACTCTGCTTCTGTTCCAGGGCTCCTGGCCAGCCACACACCCTTTGACCTAAGGATCACAATTTTTGGAATCTGTCCCAAGGACATACTAGCAGAGTAAAATCACAGAGTACAAACAGTGTTTCAGTAATAAAAGCCTGGAAACACAAAATCCTTCAAGCACACCTAGGTTAATTAAACTAGGATAAATCCACGTGATGGAAGCCATGTGCCCCTGACAAAGAGTGGCATGCAGACTCAGCAGCAATGTGGTGTCCTAGGCTGGACCCGGAACACAGCAAGGATGAGAGGAAACCTAGCCAAACACTAGCGAGGTCTGGAGTTCAGTCACTAATGACCCCACCCCCCCGCTGGTTTCTCAGTTGTAACAAATGCACCACGATCAGGTACCGCATTAACTACCAAGGAGTTAAGTCACACTTAAGTGTGAGGGGCATGCAGGACTACACCACCTCTGCCCAATTCTCTGTAAATATAAAATCATTCCAAAATAAAAAAATGCATCAAAAAGAAAATTAATAGAAAAATCACTATGTGAACTGATTTCCAAGATATAGTGGGAGAAAAGTAAAGTGTGAAAGTGATTTACAATATTTTATCAGTTAGGAATAAAGAAGGAATAATTCATATAAGCATGAATAGAATTACTTCTGAAAAGACATTCAGAAAACTGAGGCAAGGAACTGGAAAATTCACTCTCCACTCTATAGTCTTCTGTAGCTTTTGAATTTTTTACCAACATGTTTATAAAATCACCTATGAAAATAAATTAAAAGGAAAATTTTGAGTTTTTTACTATAGGAACTAGTGGCCCCATCAACCAGGCGATTCTGAATAAAAGAATGACAAAACTCAGAAACCTCAGAAAGTGATGTAAGTTATCTAGTTTAATGTCTGAATTTGACAGAGGGTTTTAGAAAGGTTAAAAATCAATGATGCCCACCAGAATGGCTTGAACAAAAAATGAAAATACAAAGTAGTTTGTACAGATGTAGAACAATCAGAAATCTGACAATTGCCAACATCACTTGGAAACTGGCATTCATTGACTGAAGATGAAAACATACATCCTCCTTGTTACCCAGTAATTTCATTCCTAGGTATAGACTCAATAGAAATGCATGATTACCAAACTGTCCTAGAATGTTCATACCAATATCATTTTATAGCCCACTGAAAGCCAGGCAGATATCCAAGGGTAGAAAGGAATATCAGACTTCAGAAACAACAGAGCGTGACGCAGGCACAGCAACAGCAACACTACTCTCACAATGATAAAAACAGTACAAAAGTATGTATTGTATGATTCCATTCATATACAGCACAAAACCAGGAAAAACTAACCGATGCTATTCGAATGCGGAATAGTGTTTCCTTTTGAAAAAGAGAAAGTGCGATGATAAGAGGAGACGTGAAGGAAAGTTCTGCGATGCTGGTAATGTTCTGCCTTGACTAGAGGGTACCTACAGAGGTGTGCTGACATTGGCTGGTCCAATGGTACAAACCTGTAATCCCAGGTAACTTGGGAGGCTGAGGTAGGAGAGTAGTGCAAGTTTGAGACTAGCCTGTCTCAAAATAAGATGTAGCTCAGTGATAGAGCACTTGCTTAGCATGTGTGAGCCCCTGGGTCCCATCCCCAGCCACACACACACTAACTAAAGTGTGTTGACCCTGTCATAATTCATTATGCTATTCTCCTATGTGGGCACTTACCTACGTGTATATAATATGTCAATAAAATCAATAATTACATTTAATTTCCAAAAATGAATTTAGAAGACATTCTATAAAATCTAAACTGGTTTAAATATGAAAAGAGGTTACTGAAGGTAGAAACAATAGTTTAAGACAAATAAAAGCTAAGTATAACCAAATCTCTCTTAGAAATACCAATTCTCATTTGGACCTTCTGAGAGAGTACTTCATCACTCAGTAACAAACTCATTATAAGTTATCATATACACCAATGTATTTGTAAAAAGAAATAACAATAGTCAACTTACCATTCTCTTTAAGGACATGGCAATAAAATTCTCCAGGATTATACATCATGCAGACCACGACATCTACTGTTTGGTCAACAGCAAGCTCAACCCATGTCCACTTCAATGGATTTACTTCTTCTATACTCAAGGGAACTATAAAAATAATTAAAGATTTTGCATAAGAAATGGACAGAGCTGGGGGAGGCTGTGGCAGGGAGTGGGTTCTTAAGAAATCTGCTGTTGAAGAATTAAATTTACAGGAAAGTTAACCTTAAAAAGTCAATTTCATAGCTGGGCACAGTGGCAACCACTTGCAATCCTAGAGACTTGAGAGGATGAGGCAGGAGGATTTCAAGTTCAAAATCAGCTTGGGCAATTTAGCAAAACCCTGTCTCAAAACAAAAAGTAAAGGGCTAGGGAAGTAGCTCAGTGGTAGAGCACCCTTGGGTTTAATTCCCAGTACAAAAAAAAAAGAGGAGAGAGAGAGGGAGTGGGGTGGGAAAGAGAGAGAGAAAAGAGGCACTCAACACCACCTCTTAAGCACAAGAACTGGTCCACCATCAAAACCACCTGAACTCCAGCACAGACATCAAACCTTGCAGGCATTTTACTTACCACTGCCACTGGCTTTTTTCATGCTACTGGGTTTATCTGTTGCTATCTCCTTTTCCTCCACAGCAAAGCCTGCGTCTATGAGAGCTCTGGTAACACTGACACTCGGTGTCTGAGACTTGTCTGTAAGCTCCACCAGGGAGCTGTTTTCCAACCTGTCCACCACTTTCACAGTGACCATTTTGTTCTGTACGATTTTTTTCATGAGACAAATAGCTTCTGGAGTCCAAATTCCTAATGATGGCTTTGCTCCTAATAAAGAATTTTTAAAATGTTAAAATAATTCCTGAAACCAACATTTCTACATTCCTCATTTCCACAATTTAAATTTGAATCTATGGCAAGCACTGGAACTAAATAGTACGGTACCAAGCAAAGGATTTTCTAAATATGAAAATGCAGAATTTTTAAAAATCCTGAAAAAAGCTTCTTTGCATCTGTATAAAAAAATAATTCCCATTAATACAAAATGTCCCAAAAAGTAAATTCTACAAAGACATCAAATAGAGTAGCTGTTGTCTGGGAAGCAAGGCTTAGCTGTGAAACAGGCACACCAGAAATCTCACCAGAGTTATGGAAATAACTGAAACCATAGATCATGGTGATGGCTGCACAACTTGGTCAAGTTACTAAAATTTAAAATTATTGAACTAAATTCTATACTGTATAAATCATATCTAACTACAGGGGTTAAGAAAATCATAAACAAAAGTATAAAACAATCCCAAGAGGAAACACTGATCTCTGATATTAACACATGCAACATCTACTGCATAAGTCAGTATTGAAAGGTTGCTTACATACAAGTCAATACTTGTGAGGTTCTGTCTTAGTCAATTTATAAAATGTAAAAGCCAAGTCATTTATCAGAATAGTTCAACTTCTGGTAATGAAGCAAGCTGAAATGTTTTAGTTTTTAATTTATTAGAATTGGCCAAGATGAGGTGATACAGAACTTTCTCTGTGGTGCATGAATGTGTAAAGAAATTCACTCATGTGCTTTTCTGGAGACTGTGTAACTACTTAAACCCTTCCTGGAGGAAGATGCACACTATTTTCACAAACATGAAAAGTAGCACACTCACTGACACCCCAATCCACCCTGGGGAGCATGTCCTAAAGAAGCATTTGCAATATAATTACATTGTGCAACATATCCTAAGGAAATGATCTTGGATACACTGCAAAATGTAACCAGAAGAACAATGGTAACAACAAAAGGTTGGAAACACCTGATACTGTATACTAGCTAAAATATGGTATACTTTAGTAAAGTGGCTGAAGCCAATTTATTGATATGGAAAGAAACCCCTAATCTCACTGTGACAAATAACATGTATAGTAATAATTTCTAAGCATGCAATCATAATGTTCTTATTGTTTTGAGAAGCAAGTTTTCCCTACCTCATGTTTCAATTTTCATCTTTAGGGTTTAATGTTTTAAGGGACACAATAAAATTGTCATACCTGCCAGCACACACTTTATAGCTTGCATCGGCAATTCCAACAACTTTGGAATTATGGGACAAAGTCTTGTTAAACTAAGGATTTCAAAGTTTCCATAATCAACATAGCCAACCAGCACAGATTCTTCAGAAGCATAGGCCAGAACAGAGGCACGGTACCACTGGTCATCCTCTGAAACAGACAAGAGACTCAATCTCAAATAACGTTTTGATGAAGATAAAAACAAACACTCCCCACATAAGAGAAGGTCATCTGTAGGTTTTAATTTAACAGAATAACAAGCTTTACTGAAAAATGTCTGCTCACTAAACATTTGTCAGTTTTGCTTACCTGAAGTATCCAATCCCTAAAATGTAACCTTTATTATTAGCTTGCTAATTAGTCATATGCCATCATTATTTACTTACACATCTTGTCTCTTCAGTGGATAGCTCAGTAGGACAGAGAACAAGTCCTGGTCATAGGAAACCCAAGGTCCTGATCAATACCATTTACTAAGGTATCCAGCAGAGCTATTTCTAGAACCTGTGGTATATGAGTCAACTGGACTCCACTAGCCAAACAACTGATGTTCTGGGAGCTGGCTCATTCTTGTCCCTCTCCTTCCATGAGGCAGCAGGGCCTCCCACAGTGAGAGCAACAGAGCCAGACTATCACAAGGTAAGACTGGTGCAGCTGCTCAGGCTGCACCACAAAAGCTCCAGGCTTCCAGGACCTCATGCTATTCCAAATAAAAATGGCAAAGACACGTGAATGTGTGTGCAGGGGGAGGGTGGGTCCCTACCTCCCATATTTATGTACCAATCTCCAAACACTAAAGGGCTGAACAATAAAAAAAAAAAAACCCTCCTTTCCTGCCCACCCCCCTTTGATGTTCAGAGGCACTCTGCCCTCACACCTATCACCCCACGCCTTTGATCCAACTTAACTGGATATATTTGAAAATGTAACTGCACACTTTAATACTTAAGCTTTAAATGCAGCTATTCAATGCAAACCAAAGTTTCTGTTTCAGTTTTACTCAATTATAAGTAAAACACTCAATAATGCTCTTTCCTTACCTGAAAACCGAGCACAACATATATCACCAATGGTCGGATAAAAATCAGAACGTGGAGACGCTTGACCACAGTACTCACTGAGCGCCGCCTGAAGTTCAGCAAGCTTATCTGCAGATACAGATCACAAGTTCAGCAACAGATAAGGTACAGTTTAAAATCATTTTTGCATATTGAGTCTCTTGAAGTTTGTTATCGTGATACAACAAATTAAGATAATTTACTCACGACCACTTTGCAGTTGTTGACAGAAAAAGTCTTCTGGTGTTTGAATGTGGGCAACCACACCACAGAACTCATCACCTACGTTCAGAGTTAGCACTTTGGGGATTAGGTCATTTCTGTCTACAACAATTTTGTTTTCAGCTGTCATTTTTCCAACATCTTCAGAATCACCTTATCAGAAAATACAAAAATAGGTCATTTTGGTTTTATTAAATTTTTTTTTAAACATGCACACTTTAATCAGTTTTAAAAAGAGAATATGGGTAGGACTGGGAAAGGTTCCTCGAATGGCAGTCTGAGAAGCCCACGGTATATTTTCCTTCAAAAGATAGATGGATGAAGTCAGTTTCCTATGTCACTCAAACCTAGACTAGGCCTAGGAAATAGTAGCATAAAAAGAAAATTCATATTTAATTAGAAGGTTCTACAAATAGAACCTTTACATTCTCTTAGAATCCAAGAAAATATAACCAAACTAGGCTCACATGATGAAGCAGAAACACAGCGGAGGAGAACCCATTCTACAATGAAATGATAAATACCACAGAAAACAATTTATTATGAGAAAATAACGAATGAAAATGTTTAAAATGCACTAAACAGTTCAAAACATGAAGTAGCATAGGTACCAAGTCAAGAGAAAATGAATCAGAGCTGACTAAAGAGTCTGAAGGAGAAAAGGCTTTGAACATCAGAAAAATAACTTCAAACGTAAGAAAATTATCAGGAATGAAAAAAAGCACATGGCTTACAAAATTCCAAGTGTTCAAGAAACGTGTTTTCAGGGTCAAGACTCAGAAACATGATGACACCAACACACCAGAATCCTGAAAGACAAAAGTCCCGCTTTCAGGAGCCAAGAAGACACTATTCAGATCCAACTATGGTCGGGCTCATTGTTTTAACTCAGACGTATGAGAAAACAGGCCATCTAGAGTATTCCAGAACTGTCAAGGGAAACAAGTGTCACCAGGCACCTAGACAGCCCAGCTCTGAAGACCAAGGGGAAATGATGACAGACCACAGATGTGCAGGGTACTTGGTGCCTGGGAATGAGCTCCTAGTGCATCACAAGGATGGCTGAAGTTATGTCAGAAAACCCTTTGAAATGGATAATTGGCCCCAAACATTACCCTAGATAAATTCAATGACCTCAACTATAAAAGGTAACGAGTCAAACTCAAAGTCAAAAACATTTTTCAGGAACATGGTTCAGAAAAATTAAAAGACATAAGGGAGGCGGCAAGAGCAAAACTCAGCAGTGGGAAGAACATACCACTGCCCTGCCAATTCACAGGACTGATGAATGGTGTGAAGGAAAGAACACTACCCTGGGAGAGGGGTCTGTACTCTGGCTCCACAGCCTCCAGTGTTAGGGTGACCTGCTGTGTCTGTGTCCTCACATTTAGACAGGTGGAGGGGAGGAATCCTCTTGATGGTCTCATTCAGCTGTGTGAGTCCATCAGAAGGTCCATTCAGGGTGTTTGGTGGGTTTTTAAGTTATACAGTCAACATGAAGAACATCACACTAAGCAAAGGAGGAAGGTAGTTAATTAAAAGGCTGTGGTCCGCAATCCTTGAAGTTCTAGGTCTTGGAGGACACAGGTGATGTTCACATCAGGACAGACAGCGTGATCAATACCACAGGGGAAGGAAGCCATCCAGGGGCTGTTCAATCACAGACACGGACACCCTAAGTGGAGTCGGGGCAAAAGCACTTCAGCAGGAGGGAGGTAAACGCGCCTGGAGTCCTCTGACCTGGTTGCTCTTGACTCTATAGTGATGGGGAAAGAGAAGAAGTCACAAAGCTACTTGACTGGCCAGGCACGAAGTGGCAGGACAGAAGTAGAGGCTGGATTCTGTGCTGGGATCACAGTTGGATTTTATATACATGTAGTTTTTCCCTGGTACTGGGTATTGAACCCAAAGTCTTGCTAAATTCCTTAGGCTGGCTTTGAATTTGCAAACCTCTTGCCTCAGTCTCCTGAGCTGCTGGGATAACAGGTGTGAGCCACTGCATGCAGGTCTGCTTGTCTCTTCTAACTTCTGAGCCTTTCCACCTCCCCGTGCCCATAAACACCACTGGAGCTCAACAGGTGTCACGACTCCAGATGCCCCTTACCCTTCTGTTCCCCACCCCCTGCACACTGCTCTGAGACCCGTCGACTCTAGCTCATCTCCCAGTTTCTGCCCCTATATCCTATGGTCAAGCTCCTCGATGGTCGACTCCAGCCATACCTATTTTTCAGGCCAACACACTTTTATGTCTCGAGGCCTTTACTCATGTGCTTCCTGCACCACCAGCACCTGCACTTCCTGCTCAGTGTGGCAGCACGTCAAGGCTTCCCTCCCAGTCTTGGTGAGGTGCCCTTCCCAGAGGCTCCCATCACACCCAGCACTCCCTTGGTCTCACTGCTGCGTAATCTTCTGTCTGTACTGACCACAGAATACCCTTCTTTTTTTTTTTAATATTTTTTTAGTTGTAGATGGACACAATGTCTTTATTTTATTGCTTTGTATGTGGTGCTGAGGATCGAACCCAGGGCCTCACGCATGTGAGGCAAGCGTTCTACCACTGAGCTACAGTCCCAGCCCCCAGAATACCCTTCTTGAAGGCATGTTCCTTAGTGAAGTAAATATCTGTCACTGGATTTCTTTGTTCCTTCCAATGGAAGCCTTCAAAGCACTTGATAAAGCAGATGACCTCCCTCTCCCAGAAGCATTTACCCTCCGTTGCTTTGGCAAATTTTTCCCCATCTCTCCTCACCTTTACCACCAGATTATCACTATGTTTTAGACCCCAGATTGACCTTCCTCATTATTTGTTCCTCACTTCATACTACAGCACTTACAGTTCCAACCATTACTACCACTACACCATTGTTTGGTTTCTCCTCTAGATGGCAAAGAACTACTGAGAGCTTCTCAGCAGAGCTGTTGCCCTGAGATTTGTCTTAGGGATACCACATAGGCAAGTACCAAGAGAATGGATAAGAGATAAAAGACATTCTTAGAAGGCTGTTTCAACCATCCACCAATGAGGAGGATTCCTGAACTAAGGAAATGATAGCAAGAAAATAAAAAGCGGGTGAAAGACATTTATTTGGATAGAAGAATTAACAAAGACTTGGCAACCAACTAGACAGGGAAGAGATGGAAGACTAAGGGGGAAGGCAGACTTCAGGATGAGTCAGGTCTGTCTAGATGGCAGGATGTGTAGAATCATGCATCAGAATCTGACATCACCTCTGGATGCATCAGCAAGAAGCAATGAATCATGTCTACACTCAAAGTAATTGGTAAAGGAACAAAGTGAAGGAAAAACAGGCTATAAAGAAATGTTTATGCCTAGGCAATGAAAAAATAAAATTCTGAGAATAAAATTTCTTAATCTGTTTAAACTAAATGAAAACCACATACATACATGTAAATGAGAAGTAAAAAATAAACACAGAATTTTAAAAACCTACCTATTATTAGCAGAATACCCAAATAAAGAAGAGTATCAAACTAAGGAAATGTAAGCTAAAAAGCCCTCAGCCTAAAGTGTCATATTTAATGCTTTATAATATCTAATAATTATCATGTTAAGGATTAATCTAGACACAGGGAAGGAGACAGACAGGCACAATTGAGATTAAAAATATTACTGAATGAAAAATACCATCCTTCCTATAGTTTATAGAATGGTGGTCATCATTATTATTCAGTCTGGGCAGTGCTACAGTCCTGCCTTTTTGATTTAGCAGAAAAGATGATCTTCAACTGAAGCCACTATATAGTTTATATTTATCTGTATACTCACTTTGATCTGTGCTTTGCTTCTTAGAATTTTGTCCTTTGGGCTTCAAACCATACCCCATTTCTACAAGCACATGGTCTAAGAGTTTTCCTAAAAAGTGATTATGAACACATTTATCCATTGAGATACCATACAAAGCATTAAAAATAAACAAGTTAATAACATGATGCAGAGATTACAACTATTAACATACTGGCATATGTTTTAGCAGGTCAGTTACTATGGGCAAGACAATTTAGTAACATCTAGTTTTAAAAACTGAGGCAAATTCCCATAGCTGCACGATGGTAAACTGAATGAAAAGAGTTCTCTTTGGAATTCTGAATATGAAAAGACGCAGTTACTATTCCACAAGCATGCTTAGAGTAACCACTGTTTATGACAAAAACTTAATTTAAGACATAAGACTACTTTTTCTCAGACTGACAGTCTGGCTGAAACAAGGGCTCATCAGCACTGCCATGACATATTATTTCAGTTCCCTGAAATAATAACCAAGAGCTGGAACCATACCATAAAATATACACAGCAAGGAAGATAAGATTTTCTACTAAATTTCAACAGACTGCTTTTTCTACCAAGTCACCCATGTCATAGTGCACAAAAGCAGAGGGAAAACCAAGAGGCAACTACATGCAGACTCTAAGAAGCTACTTTTCAAACTGCTACATGAAGCCAGCATGCAAACACAGAACTCCACAGTGTCTTCTTGCCAGAGCTTACACACTGCATGCTTGCAAAATGTAGGACTGTGGGGTGGACAAGGATGAATGGATTCGTGGAGAAATTCAGGAATTTCAACAATGAAGGAGAAATCAAGAGTGTATATCATAACAGCTATACTAATAGGAAAGTAACATCACCCTATTCCCATGTTGTCCAATTTGGCCTTTTAAACCACCTAATTCTATGAATTTGTGCCATGTCTTTGATAAACTGCCAATCTAACCCTCCAATTTCAGTCACAATCTGAATGACTCCAGAGAGGAGTGTCCTTGGCTTCACCTTTGTGGTTATATTTCTTCTCTAGGTGACAGATGGAGATTGAACAACATATTAAAACCTCAATTTTAAAAGGAAACTCAGATCTTACCCGAACTTTGTAGCATAACATCTACAGCATAGGTAACCACTTCCTCTTTCAAGATGTCGACAATCTTTATAGAGCAGAACTGCTCCATGAACAGTGATTTAATAGTTTTGATACAATCGTTGCTCCAATTCCCCTCTGCTGGTATAACACCAGCCACAGAACATTTTATGGCCTAAAAAATTGTGTGCATGTTATTTATAACAATCTTTTAAAATAAATTTTCTAATTAATTTTTAAGTATTTTATAAAAGCGATATATTTCATGTTAAAAACTTAGTAAAAGTCTTTCTAAGTACTAACCAGATCAACAATTTTAGGCATGACTGTATTTGTCTTTTTTAGTACTTCTGTTCTTAAAGCTAACTTTTGGTACCTGAAGCTTGAGAAAGTCAAGCAAGAATAATGATTATACTTCAATATTAAAAAAATTCTGGCTACTTTCAAGTAATAGAAGTGAAAGTTGTAAACACCAGATTGGTAAGATGTGCCTAAAAGTTTTTCTCCTGCTTAACTAAAGAGATGACAAGTGGAACCCAGGGGTGTTCATATACATAGTAAAAGATATTCCAATAAGTATGAGACCTTGGTAGAACAGAAGCAAGCATTAAACATGAAATACAGCTCCTTGGGGACACTGATGGGAGATTAGAAAGTGAAAGACTCACACAAGGAGGAAACAAGTCAATGTTTCTGTTTAGTTGGTGAATTCTGTTTACTGGAATTATTTCTTCATTTCCATAATCAATATATAAGACTTGTACCTTCTTCTGTAGCACATCAACATCTTGTATTATCACTCTGTTCCAGGTCTGGAAAGGAAATATCATGGTATTTTGCTTCCAAATAGCATTCCACATTCTTAAAGAACCTCTGTACTAATCTATAGGCCACGTGAATGAAAGGCTCTTCTGTTCAGAGGCACTCAAAAACTCCACTTCAATGTCTACAAATCTTGCTAAGAAATTCCTAAAATTGTCTAATTAGGACACCTTAATATTCACAAGTATTCCTAAGCTATTCCAGCCCAGCAGACTATACACTGATGCCTTAGTCACACAAATAACCACAAAGTCTAAGATCAGCAACCAGTCTAAACCAATAAACAGAGGAGAAGGTTAGGGCAGAAGGGAAATACAGCCGAGAACGGTAAGGGAGAGGCAAGAGTGTGCCTCGAGTCTAGCTATGAGCCACCTCATCCGTCACTGAATACTCTGGTGTAGAAAAGTTGGGACAACCAAGTTAAGTTAAAACATTTTACTAAATAATTCATTTCATCAAAGTTTACCTGATCAACAGTGTACTTGGCAACACAAACTTCCCCTTTAATGGGAATATAGTCTTCATCATGCATCATATTTGCATATGTTTCTTTTAAACTTGCAGAGAGTTGGTTCATGTATTCTAAAACTTCTGAAGAATATAACTGGACATAAAAGTCACTTGGGTGTCTGAATTCAGTAACTGTACCCTTTCAAAGACAGAAAAGATAATGATTCACCAGGAATAAAAGCAAATGTGACTTTTTTAAAGCTTTATGATTAAGATGCAAAAAGTATCAGAGTTTTTGTAGTCTTTAATAATTTAATTGGATATTTTGTAGCTACCTTGTGCACTCAAAATAAAAACAGAAAATGAAATAAAAATCTGTAGTTCTAGATCTATGGCAATTAAAGAAAAAATACCTTTATTTCCATGGTTTTCTTGAGTTGCAGACTTCTCAAGTCAGAAAACATCATTTTCTCAGCACCAGTGGCTATTTCTTTAGTAACCCCAAGTGGACAGTCACTCTGGTTTGAAAGATACAAAGGAGTTACTTACAAGCACATTTGTTAACAACATTGTGGCCACTAACAGTTGGACTCATGGTCATAAAAGCTTAAATAACAGGACAAATAAAGACGGCCTCCAAGAGCTGCTGGAAATGATTTTCCACAGAGAGTGTACACAGCACAGGTCACCAAGGGGAAGATAATGTTGAACTCATTTAAAAAAAAAAAAAAAAAAGTAGCAGCGAAGTGCAGTGCTACTTTTAATTATAAATTAAATTTACAGTTTTAAACTGTAAATGTGTACTTGTTAATATTTTTGTAAAAATAAATACTTGAGGAGGTTAGACTTTAGTTTTTCCTAAGTGGAGGCTAGAAGCAGCTAAAGAAACTTAAAATGTAGCTTTTTTTTTTTTTTGGTACCAGTGATTGAACTCAGGGGCACTCAATCACTGAGCCATCCCCAGCTCTGTTTTGTATTTTGTTTAGAGACAAAGTCTCACTGAATTGCTAAGCACCTTGCTGTTGCTGAGGCTGGCTCTGAACTCGTGATCCTCCTGCCTCAGCCTCCTGAGCCGCTGGGATTATAGGCATGTGCCACCACACCCAGTTTAAAAACTTATCTTTAAATGTAAGTTGGAGGGCCTGGGGTATGGCTCAGTGGTAGAGCGCTTGCCTAGCATGCGTGAGGCACTGGGTTCGATTCTCAGCACCACATATAAATAAATAAAAAAATAAAGGTCCATTGACAACTAAAAAATATTTTTAAAAAAATGTAAGTTGGACACAAGTTTTTCAAATTATAAATGATGTAGCTCCTCTAGTTATTTAAACAGGAGACAGCCAGTAAGAGGAAGGAAATTCTCCTTACATAGAAAGGCCCTACAGGGTATAGTACACAGCTGGAGCCTGCAGGTAGAGGCTCCTCTACTAATTCAAGTGATTTTGCACTAACACAGTCATCTCAAGAACTTTTGGGGGAAGACCGGAAATTCATCAGGTCCCATCAATCAATAGGGCATATGGATTTAATAGGAAATTTTTGTTTTTAAACATTAGTGGACACCAGGCATGGTGGTGCACGCCTATAATCCCAGCGGCTCAGGAGGCTGAGGCAGGAGGATCACGAGTTCAGAGCCAGCCTCAGCAAAAGCAAGGTGCTAATAAAATACAAGATAAGACTGGGATGTGGTTCAGTGGCTGAGTGCCCATGAGTTCAATCCCTGGTACCAAAAAAAAAAAAAAAAAAAGTGAAATTGTAGAAAAAAGTCTGAACTGTTTTGTTTTGAGGTTCTGGGGAATCAAACTCAGGGCCTCATGCATACTAGGCAAGTGCTCCATAACTGAGCTACATTTCCAGACCTCAAATATTTTATTTGGCTTAAGTATTTATTCAGTAAAAGGGAGTCATTTAAAATTTCCTATGAAGACAAAGAATATCATACCTCATTTTTCACTTCCATGTTCTTTGTTTCAAAAGGTGATTTATTATCTTCAAGTTTATGGAAACTGAAATAAAGCAACTGATTACAATACTTACACTATGGGACATTTAAGAATGGAGACCATAAATCACAATTATGTTCAAGTCTGAATGTACAAAACCTAGAAAGAGCCAGTCAGCTGCCTCCAGGGAGATCACAGCAGTGGCCAATGCAAGAGTCCACCCTGTGTGCAAGGCTTACTTCCCCCAAAAGCCACCGGATGCAAGGGAGGCAATCACAGTCTTTCAGCCTGTTTTCTTATTAACATAACGGAGATTAATCCTGACACTGCATCTACACAAAGTTTTGAGGATAAAATGAGGTTATATGTGGAACTTCTGTAAACTGGTAAATGACACGCAACGATTTATGCACTTAAAAATCACTACCCAAGAGGCACTATGCAAGTTACAACTTACCAAAATTCAGGAATCAAATATGATTAAAAGTAAGGCATTCTAAAATTCCAACCATTAAAAAAAAACAAAAAAAACCCCTCAATGTTCTAAATCATAATAAGTACTATCTAAAGTATATTCACAAAAACTAAGTTCATAGAGCTATTCACCTCAAATTTGTATGCTTCAGGGGCTGGGATTGTGGCTCAGTGGTAGAGCGCTTGCCTCGCATGCCTGAGGCCCTGGGTTCGATCCTCAGCACCACATACAAAGCAATAAAATAAAGACATTGTGTCCATCTACAACTAAGAAAAAAATTTAAAAAAATTTGTATGCTTCATTATACCTCAATAAATATTAGAATGTAACACCTTCTACATAGTTCTGTTTAACTGGTTAGATAGGACAAAGCTTTCTCAATATTACCTAATAAATCAAAGCTCATGAACACTTACCTTTGCTGGACTGGCTTGCACACGATGCTGTGGGCAGACCAGTCTCTCCTCTGACAGGCCGTGGAGCAATAGTATGTCTGCTTGCACTGAGAGCACCTCAGCGACCCTGAGGGACACAACCAGGACATCACTGGTGGTATGCACCAGATGTGTGCTGTTGAGATCAAGATGTCACCAAAGACCAAACACTCCAACATCACTGTCAATCACCTCAAGAAGACCATTTGAAGGGAATTGTGTTATTTATGATTAGGTATTAAGATTGCACATAGCTGCAATCCCAGATACTCAGTAGGCTGAGGCAGGAGAATCACAATTTCAGGGTCAGCCTAGGCAACTTAGCAAGAGCCTGTCTCAAAAGAAAACATAAATTTCAATATAGAAAACTGGTTGAGGAAGTAGCTCAGTGGTAGAGCACCCCAGGATTCAAACCCTTACACTGAAGGGAAAAAAAAAAGACTAGACAAAAATATTTAGAGATTCAACTCATAATAGCCCAAAGCTTGACACACCAAAATGTTCATCAACATAAAAACAGATAAATATGTCAAAACATCATGTTCATGGTGAATACATACAATTCTATCTAAAATAAATTTTAAAAATTGTGATGTAATCATATGATGGAATACTACTTAACAATAAACAAAAATGATTTATGATACATGCAATGACATCAATTAATCTCAAAATATTATTCTAAATGAAATACATTTATACAAATGAACCTGCACTATATCAATTTATATATATGAAATTCTATGACAGGTAAAATTAATTTACAGTGAAAAACTGGTGGTTTTCTTGGGGGTATAGTGATGGGAAATGGACACAAAAGAACTTTTTTCATTAAATTTTTTAGTTGTAGATGGACATAATATCTTTATTTTTATGTGGTGCTGAGAATCAAACACAGTGCCTCACACTTGCCAGGCAAGCACTCTACCACTACTAAACTACAACTGCAGCCTCCACAGAAAACTTTCTGAGGAGACAATAATCTGTACCTTGATGGGTATGTGAGTTTGTGAATTTCAGCGTATGTACGCTTTCCTTTAAAAAATCATAAAAATACTAATCAATTGAGGAAGCAGAAAAAGCAGAAAGGTCTACATGAAGACCAGTGGTAGGATGTTAATAGTTACTGCAGAAGAATAAGTACACGACATATATACACAAAGATATATACATACACATACTATTCTCTTTATATGCTACATGCTTAAAATTTGCCATAGTAAAAATATTTTTCAAATGTTTAGAATTATCTAAGAGCAAGTTGCTTACCAAACAGACCACAGCGATGGCAAGTTGTTGACCGAAGAGGAGGTCCTAACGAGTTGAAGAGTGCAGGATTACTTATGGACAAGGAATTCTCAACCAACTTGTGTGATTTTTTTGACTGTGCAGGAGACACACTGTTGCTGGGCTTCTATTAAGAACAAAGAAGAGCAATACTAGAACTTGGTAATAATTTCTTTAAATACTAGATTTAGGACTGTCTGCTTGGTAAGATAGAATAGATGTATTATCCCCCATTCCTCTGAAGTATAACCAAAACCTCCAAACTTACATGTAAAACAAATGTAAGATAACTCTGTAAGGGAAGAGAGGAGGTGTCTATACTATATTCAAATTGAAAAATAATGATGATGCCAGTAAGTTTTGTATCTATAATGTAAAATCTATAGCAACCACCGGGTAAGCTATACCAGGAGATATGTATTGAAAAACACTATAGACAAATCAAAATGCAATTACAGGAAGTGTTCAAGAGGGGCTGGGATTGTAGCTCAGTGGTAGGGCACTTGCCTCGCATGCATGAGGCCCTGGGTTCAATCCTCGGCACCACATACAAAGCAATGAAATAAAGACACTGTGTCCATCTACAACTAAAAAAAATTTAAAAAAAAAAAGTGTTCAAGAAAACCACAGACAGGAAAAAAATAAAAGCAAAACACAAATGGCAGACTTATGCCCTCAAATATTAATAATTAAATTAACTATAAATATACCAGTTGAAAGATAGATTGGCCAAATGGATTAAAAGTTGTTACCCAACTATATGCTATCTATAGGAAACTCATTTCAAGCCAGGCATGGTGGCGCAAGTCTCTAATCCCAGCACTTAGGGAGACTGCGACAGGAGAATTGTGAGTTCAAAGCCAGCCTCAGCAATGGCAAGGTGCTAAGCAACTCAGTGAGACCCTGTCAATACATAAAAAACACAAAATAGGGCTGGGGATGTGGCTCAGTAGTCGACTGCCCCTGAGTGCAATCTCCAGTACCAAAAAAAAAAAAAAAAAAAACAAACTCATTTCAAGTATAATGATATAAACAGGCTAAAAGTAAAAAGATTGAAAAGCACCTCAAACATGTTAACAGAAAATAGATATGGTTGTATTAATATCAAAGATTATAGAGGAAAGAAAATTAGAGAGCGACAATGACAAAAGGGTCATTCCAACAAGAATGTGGCAATACTAAATGTGTTTATAGCAAACAGCTGCAAAATATAAAGCAAAATTGAACTGAAAAAAGAAACAAGTAATCCATAATTATAGTTAGAGATGTCAATGCCTCTTCTCAACAACAGATATAACTACATGGACAATTGGCAACAATACAGAAAAACTCAACATCAAAATTAATCAAAAAGACCTATTAGGAACTTATAGACCATTTGAGCCAACATTTTAGACTGCAGAATGCACATTCTTTTCAAGCACCAAGAGAACATCTACTAATACCATAACCAGAGCCACGAAATAAACCTCAAGGGCTGGGGATGCAGCTCAGTGATAGAGCACTTGCCTAGCATGTATGAGTCCCTGGATTTGATCCCTACTACCCAGCAAAGGGGTGGGGAACCTCAACAAATTTTAAAAACAGGGTTGGGGATGTGGCCCGTGGTACAGCATGTGATCAGCATTCATGAAGAGGAAAGGAGAACTAAATCATACAGAGTTTGTTCTCTGACTACAACAGACTCAAACTTGAAATCAGTAACAGAAACAGATAATCCAAACACTTAGAAACTACAATACATACTTCCAAATAATGCATGGGTCAAATAGGAAGTCTCTAGGTTAATAAAAGACACACTGAACCAAAAGATGATAATATAAAATATCAAAACTTGTGGGAAGCTAGGCTCAGTAACACACACTGAGATGGCTCAAAAGGCTGAGGCAGGAGGATTGTGAATTCAAAGCCAGTCTCAGCAAAAGTGAGGTAGGTACTAAGCAACTCAGTGAGACCCTGTCTCTAAATAAAATATGGAATAGGGCTGGGATGTGGCTCAGTGGCTGAGTGCCCCCAAGTTCAATCCCCAGTAGCAAAAAAAAAAAAAAAAAAAAAAAGTGGGACACAGTGAAAGCAGTGTTGAGAGGAAAATTTAAAGCCTTAAATGAATACATTGGAAAAATGAAAACTGTCAAATTGATAATATAATTTCTCATTTTGCCATAGTTTGAACCCTGAATGTTCCCCAAAGGTCCATGTGTTCAAGGTTGGTCTCCAGGGTGGTGCTACTGGAAGGTGGTGGAACCTTTACGATGCATGAGAGGTCCTTAGGTCATCAGAGACATACCTTCGAAGGGGAACCCAGACTCTTCCTCTTTTCCTTCCTGGTCATAATATAAGCAGTTTTGTTCCATCACACACTCTCACCATGATATACTGTCTCACCACAGGCCCAAAAACAATGGGGCCATTTGATCATGAACTGAAATTTCTACCAAACTCTGAGCCAATTTAACCTCTTTTCTTTATAAGTTAATTATCTCAGGTATTTTATTATAGTGAAGAAAGCTAACAGATAACTCAAAAACAAACAACAACAAAAACATGCCCAAAGGAAGAAAAAAAATCCATAAAAATAAAAGCAGAAATAAATGACATTAAAAAGAAACCCAGAAAAAAATTAATGAATACTTGGTTCTTTGAAAAGATCAAAAAAATTTACAATCCTCCAGTGAAATAGACAATGAAGAGAGAGAAGATAGAAATTACCAATTTCCAAAATGAAACATGAGCACTGTAGTGACATCAAAATAATGAATACACTAAGCAATTCTGCACACATAATTTGATAATATAACAATTCCTTTTTTAAAAAGACTAACGTAAAACTATCACAATATAAACTAATTAAATAGATCTAAAAATATTAAAGAAATTATATCAGTTTTGAAACTCCATCAGGAAAAATGGACAAGTCCAGATTGTTTTCACTGGAGAATTCTACCAAATATTTAAACAAAAACTAACAAATTCCATATCATCTTTCCAGAAAATTGAAAAAGAACACTTTCTAATACATCTTATAAAGTTAATATTACATTGATATTCAAACTACACAAATAAGTGAAAGAGAAAATTACAGACCAAGCCCTCCCTTGAAAATGGATTTAAAAATTTTTATCAAAATTTTATCAGATAAAATTCAGCAATATATAAAAATCATTGTACACCATGACCAAATGCGGTTTATTCCAGGGACACAGGCTGGTCAACTGTTCAGAATATCAATGTAATCCCCAAAATTTATAGGCAAAATAAAAACTATCTCTATTACTTTTGATCAATGCAGTAAATATATTTGACAAAATTCAACACCTATTCAAAACTATCAAAAATTAGGAATAGAAAAATTTCATCAACATGATAAACAGCATCTACAGAAACACACAGCTAAAATTCTACTTAATGCACAAGACTGCCGTGTTCCCCCTAAATCTGGAAACAAGGCTATCTACTGTTACCACTTTTTTTTTCCACACAGTGCTGAAAATTCTTGCCAGTGCAGTAAAGGAAGAAAATTAAAACATACATATTGAAAGGGAAAAAATAAAACTCTCCCCCTATGTAGAGGATATGGTTACCTAAGTAGAAAATTGTAGGGGATCTAGTTTATTTTATTTTGGTACCGGAGATTGAACTCAGGGGCATTCGACCACTGAGCCACATCTCTAACTCTTAGTTTTAAAAACCAAAATCTAGAATGAAGCCGGTTGTACTCGGTGTGTGAATGGTTTAACAAGCTATCCATGCCACAGAAGACAACTCCGCAAGCAATAAAAAGACTCAAACTACTGGTACATACAACCACCTGACTCAGTCTTCAGAGAATCACTCAGACTGAAAAAAGCCACTCCCAAAAGGTCTAATTCTGACTAATTCCACTCACACAACATGCTTGAAATAATTAAATTGTGGAAATACAAATTATAAGTGTGGTTTCCAGGGATTAAGGAGGGGTAGGGGCAGAAAGATTGTGGATGTGGCCAATAAAAGGGCACATCAGGGCCCCCTGCAATGATGAAAATGTTCTATCTTGACCATCAAGGATAATACCCCAGGTACGATGCATGCGCTAGTCCTGCAGCATGTCACCACCAGGAGACTGGAGAGACTCTACTTTTAACTGCATGTCAATCTACACAATTACCCACAAAGAAAAGAGTATTTTTTTAAGGTACTAGGTTAAAGAAAAGTAAATTTGACCTCAAGCAATACACACAAATTGCATACTTCTTTATTAATACAAAAATGCTAGAATCTTTTTTTAAATTTATTTTTAGTTGCAGATGGACCTTTACTTTATTTACTTATTTACATGTGGTGCTGAGAATCGAACCCAGTAGAGAATCTTTTATCTAAAAATACAAAATACGGGGGGAAACTTACGGTTTTTATTTCTTTGGGTGGCGAATTATTTCCAACACTTAATGGTGACACCGAGTTTCCTGGGGAGGAAAAACACAATTCCTAATAAAAGCCAAATATCACCTTTTACTTCTGATAATGGAAAATAGCATGATTAGGTGATATTCAAATAACAGGGCAACTGCATACTGGCCTTACAGCCACACAATAAGCAACATCCCACTTTTTTTTTTTTTTTATATTTTTTTAGTTATACATGGACACAATGTCTTTATTGTGTTTTATTTATTTTCATGTGGTGCTGAGGATCGAACCCAGTGCCTCACACATGGGAGGCAAGCGCTCTGCCACTGAGCCACACCCTCAGCCCCCCACTTTTCTTAATGGAAAAAAGGACTTGTCTCAAATTCTCTTGACTATTGCTCTTGTCACGGTAGACTTTCCCCCATTCAGTAAGGCAGCAATTCTCAAACTTTTTGAACTCAGAACCCTTTTACCCTCATAAAAATTACTGAGAACCACAAAGAACTTGTGTTTGCATGGCTTATGTCTATCAATACATACTATATTAGAAATTAAAACTAAACATAAAAACATTCATTTAAAAATAAATGCCTTACATGGTGACATAATTTGTTTAAAAAACTTTTTCAGAACAGAAAAATGTTCTTCATGTCTCTTTAATGTTTGGCTTAAAAGAACACTGATGTATTCATACATATGCTTTTGCATTCAACCTGTCATAATGTGCTGCTTTGCTAGTTATCTAAAGAAAATCTGGCCTCACACAGAGGTAGTTGCAAACAGGAGGAGCATTTTAATGGCCTTCTCAAATAATTTTGAATGTTTTCCTTTAACATCACGCCAAAGCTCAAGTGGTGGTCTAAGTGTCAGCTGCAACATGAAGTCTAAAACCACATCAGCGAACTTTTCATGCTATCACATCAGAATCCACTGATTTGTCTTGCACTTTGCACAGTCTCTACCACTGGAAAATGCTGGAGTTATTCCCAGCTGTCAAATGTCAAAACATTCCATTACACAATATCAAAAATTATGTGTCAATTGGGCATGGTGACACACACCTGAAATTCCACCTGCTGGGGAGGACGGGGAGTTTGAGCCCAGCAACAAAGTGACCCCGTCCCCCTCCCAGCAAAAATGTGTTAATATCACCATGCATCTCGCCAGAAGTCTTTAAAGTACAGAGGAGCTCTTAAACTAGAATAGCAGACACAAAAATGCTGAAGTCCTAATTTGCTTGAAAATTAGAATTTTATCTCTTGACAATAGAATATCACCAGCTGTTGTCCTTGAAGTGACAAGTTCACTTTAATTTTTGAGAAAATGCTTGACAAATATTTAAGTCCAAAGTTTGTCTTTCAAGTAAAAAGAATGTTCAAAGAAAAAAAAAGTCTCCTTTTCAACTCACAGCCCAATCACAGGCACACTTTTTCATACTTCAGTATAAGCTACAATTATTTCATTACACAAAATACTAAAAATACCTGCACACTATGGTCAAGATTTAATAAAATTAATGATTTGTTTCTGCTCCATGAAGCATATTTTTAAGTGATGCTGGCATTTCTGTTTAACTGCAAAAACATGACAATGAAAAAAATCAATGACCACTAGCCCAGGGTGGGGCTGGAGATTATGCAGAGTTTACAATGCTGGTGCAAGTCACCTATTCTTGCTTTTGCACCATTAGTGTAAAATCAGCATAGCAAAAAATGTTTAAATGCCTTTAGGAAGATGATTTTGACCTCCTGAGGAACCCTAAAGGTCCTAGGGTCACATTCTGAGAATTACATCAACATAATGTTAAAAGATCCTATCTCACATACAAAGAGGCTACATTTCGCCAAGGCCTACCCTCCTTAAA
Organism: Geosciurus inauris; assembly: GCA_004024805.1. Classification (NCBI taxonomy): domain Eukaryota; kingdom Metazoa; phylum Chordata; class Mammalia; order Rodentia; family Sciuridae; genus Geosciurus; species Geosciurus inauris. The sequence goes on from PVHX01011496.1 coordinate 44,696, forward strand.
AAGCAGGTTTCCAAATCAGGAGCAAAGGAATGATAAAACCACATGAAACTGGTTACTATCTTAAATATTTCTTTGTCAGCTACTACCTACATAAAATTCGCATGCTATTTTAAAAGTATGGCCAATCTTTAAAACACCCATAAAAAAGCCACTGTGCTTCCTTTATACATTCCTAATATAGCTCTCTGATTGTAGGGTGGGGTGCTCCTCTGAAGCCATCTTCTCCTGAGTATCTTTTCTGTGATTAATCTAGCCAAAGGTAGCCACTTGGTACTTGTCCTTTCTAAACTGATAATCAAATGCAAACTCTGTAGTTACTTGGCAATTCTGTTCTTAGCCCACCGGTGTAGTTAAACACATCTGTGATGAGTCAGAGAAACCACCAGCACCATCAAGTCAAGTAGCCTGTGGTTTTTACTCACCTGCCGGCAACATCTTCCTGTCTCCTTTGGATCCAACCACTTCTCCATTGATGCCATTAGGGTTTGAAGATACTGAATTGTCTTCCTGACTCGCTAAATACTGTTTGGTTTGCTCACAAAGCAAAAAATTGTTCTTTTTATTTCCACTCTCTGGACTTTTCAACCTGAAATTAGGATGGTTATGATGTGCTCCAGGACTTCTTAAGGAATCGTGTGGTGGGAGCTTGCTTTCATTTTTTTCAAAACTAAATGATTCGGTCATTTTACAAGTCGATGCTTCCAAATTATTTCTTGACATCACATTAGGTGGTAACTTAACATTCATAGAAGTCTAAGGAATGAAATATATTTAAGAGGCAATTTTTAATTTCAAAAGTAGAACTGCAGGCCCAGATAAGTTTTTTCAAATATTTAACAGATAATTCCCATAAATAATTCAAAAGCAGACTTCACCTTTACATCAAAACCTGGCCTACAAGGCATAAGAACAGTTTCTTATGGATGAATACGAACTCCAAGTTTAACTGAATTCAAGAACAGACCAACAAAAGATCAACTCAAGACATTAAAAAGAGTAACCTCAGAGTTCCACACCATTCCTTACTTTTAAAAGCTTTTGAAGTACAAGGAATGGAAAGGGTCTTTCATGCTTTTAAATAAATATTTCCAGTATAAAATATTTATATTTTATACTATACACCTACACCTCACTGGTATAACACACAGATGCTCTTATTTAAATCTGGTCGTCACCTACCTTTCTACCTTCTCAGAACCCCTCTACCCTCTCCTACGTTATGCTGCACCAGGTCCTCAAATGAGCTGACTGATACCCAGAATGCCCTTGCTCCCCCACCTCCCTGCCATCCTTCACAACCTGTCCCAGCTGACCCCTGTTCCCACTAGTTTCCCCAAGCACCTTGCTTTGATAATCTCCAGCTGAACTTTCGTATGTTGTAACCTGTACCTTTCCCTAAAAATGTTAGAAATATTGCAAAACTTCCACATTTGTCACAAAGTGCCTCAGAGAAATGATGTTGGTGTGTCACTTTCCTATTACGCTTAAAGATGCCAAGTGCCCTATCCCAGGGAAGCACCTAAAGTAGAAAATCAACTCTTCTTTTTGATGTAGTGATCAGTTTTTTCTTTACTGTAGACAAAAGTTTTGTCTATTCTAAAATAGTTCAGATGAAAAAAAAAAGTTAGATGACAGAAACTAATAAGTAATACCTCAAATGCTATTTAACATGATTTGAAAAACAATAAATGAGCAGAAAAATACTCCCTCTTGGTGTCCTAAAACTTCCATCTCATTTCTTGTTTTATAAATTAGGTCTAGCCCAATTCAATGACAACACATAATAGTGAAATTTATGAGAGAAACACACAGGTACACTCATAGGTGGCCCACATCCTGGAAGATCCCTAACAGAAGGATTCAAGGTGGGGTAACTATGGTGGAGATGCTGCAGCTTCCAGGGAAAGTACACCTGTACCAAAAAACTTCCTACACCAGAGGAAAAGACTGAGAACCCCAATAATTGGATACAATTAAAAAAAGAGCAATATATCAAATTACAAAAGGAAAATAACCTCCAGAGGAAACTGGCTGATGGTGGGGATATGAAAGCCTGGGAAACTTTAAGCTGTACAAGAAATATAAAGACGCACATTAAAATATACAGTAACTACCAGTAGAAATAGAATGCATAAGTTTAAAAATCAAAGAAAAACATTTTTAATCAAACAAAAAAATTCAAGCATGGTAAACAGAAAATACCAAATAATATGACAGAACCATGTGCAAGTATCAAAGGATTAGTTTCAATTAGAAAAAAGACTCAGGGAGAAAAACATCCAGCCAGACATTATAAACGAAAGGCACACATAAAACAAATTATACAGCAAGGCTGAAAATAAAAGGACTAAAAATGTGTTATGCAAATAACCAAAATAAAAGTGGGATATTAATATTAACAGCAGATAAAACAACTCAACATGGAAAACATTTAGACAATGAAAGATATTTTAGTAGAAGAAACAGGGTAGCCAGGAATCATTTGAGTCACAGAATGTGGCTGTGAGATGAATTAGGCAATAACTGACTGGAAGATGGGCATGGTGACACACACCTGTAATCCCAGCTACTAGGGAGGCAGAAGGATTCCAAGTTTGAGGCCAGCTCGGGCAACTTAGTAAGGTTCTCTCAAAAATAAAAATAAAACGGGCTGAGGATAAAGCTCAAGGGTAGAGAAGCCCCGGGTTCAACTTCCAGTACCATTAAGAAAAAAAGAGAGAGAGAGACTGGAGGAGAAATGCAATCCATAATGGTAAGGATACACTTCCCTTATACAACTATTATTCAAACATAGAAAACCAGCAATAAGGAATATTTCAGTAACATGAATTTGATCAAATAGGGACCAATAAAACCAACAATATTCACCTTTCCAACACTGAGCATATAGTGGGCAACAGAGACCACGTGAACTCCAAAACCTCCAGCCACATGCACTCTTCACAGTATACACAAATCCAGGTGAAAGACTTTTTTGCCTTTGCTGCTAATTAAAAGTGGTAAAGTATCACAAACAAAATGAAAGCAAATACGACGACATGAACAATTAAAAACTTTAGTTAAATAGGCCAGGAAATAAGTATTGCCACACAGATGATAAATTCAATACTTTTTCAAAAACAAGATGAATTTTAAAAATCCAGATACTGCCTGGCATGGTGGCGCACACCTGTAATCCCAGCTGCTCCAAAGGCTGAGGCAGGAGGATCTCAAGTTCAGCAACTTCATGAGACCCTTTCTCAAAATAAACAATAAACAAATAAAGGGCTGGGGGTGTGGCTCAGTGTTTAAGTATCTCTGGGTTCAATCCCTGGTATGAAAAAAAAAATCCAAATACTGTAAGCAGACACTGTATCCAAATGCCATTGCCAGTCTCTGATCTGCCAGCTACAGTCAGTACCAATATTGGTAGTAGTCAAAGTTCTCAAGTGAGGTTCTGAGGAAGTTCTGCCCTTTCTTAATGAAAAGGGATGAGTCTGGCTGGCAGAGTCTTTTACCCCTTTCTTCCTGCAACATGGATTTGAGGACTGAACATAAATTACTTGTCTTGCAATGAAAAACCAATGAGCACACACTCAGGAGAGCAGAGCATAAAATGCGAAGTGCCCGGGTCCCCAGTGACAACCAAGTCACCATGCTATGGCACACAAATAAGCCTATGGGTTTTCTGTTATTTGCAGCTCATCAGTATACATGACAATAAAATAAATGCGCCAAAGGTATGAATGTCATGCAAAAAGGATGGCTAGTTGATGGACATAATGGGGGAACATTCAACCTCATCTGTAAACTTTTAAAAGATTCAAAATGATGTAACTGTTATTTTCTGCCTAGAATGGCTACATTTAAAAAGATCTCTCATTCTCATATGTGGAAGCTAGAGAGAAAAAAGGAAAAGAAAGGTTGGGTGAGGTTCTTGTGAAAATTAAGAGTAGAGGAAAGGGATGTGGAGGGGAGGGAAAGAAGAAATACCAGGGAATGATATGGGTCAAAGATAGTTATATTGTGTTCATATGCGAATATGTAACAACAAACCCCATCATTATGTACAAATATAATGCACCAATAAAAAATATGGGGAAAAAAGATCATTACTGAAAGGTATGAATTAATATGCTCTATGAAACGATTTGGATATGTGTGTATTCGTGTATGGGGTCTTGAAAGTATTCCTAGCCATTCACTTGGTAACTTCCAGAAACCCTTCCATTAAAATAATCCTAAATACCAAAAAATCCTATACATATAAATTAGGGAGCAAAAGGCAGGGGTAGGGAGGGCATTAACTGTATTCCTTCTACTAGACAATGCTTCTACTAAACTATTATTTACAATACTAGTTTCTAAACACATTGTAAAATGTGTTAGAATTCAAGTGGAAAATCAGGAAAAACTCTGCATTTTCAATATGACTATAAATGCAAAATATCTGTGTTAAAAAATGAATGAATGAAATTCACTAAATTTTAAGAAACAGTGGGTATTCTGGAGTAGAGGTTAATGAGGGAATCTTTTTCTGTCTTTTCCATTTTGTGAATTACATCTAAGGATGAATTATATCTAAGGATTGCTTTGAGAAAAAGTCATTTTAAAGACTTAAGTAGCATACAATATCACACTTTTTCGCCAAAAGTGTTTACTTAATTCTAACCCAGGTAAATGGATCACAGTAATATTTCAACCATATAGTTGAGATAGTCATCACCTTGCCTAGTGGGACCACTTCAGTACACTGCACAGTGCTCCTGAGACAGCCTTTCATAACTTGCCCTTATTTATTAAAGCTATTAATCCATAGTTCCTCACCACCATATGTCATCTACACACAGATCAGTCTTCTAAGTTATTTTCAGTTCACTGAGAGGGACCACATTTTATTAAAGATAAACAAACAAAAACCTTTGATTTCCCCCACAGCACCTGGGAAGGTCCTTTGTACAATAAGGCATTCAGAAGATATGTGTAAGATAAAAACTATTTTATGTGCACTACTGTAATTTTCATGACAGCACGGACAAGGAAAATGAAACTCACTGATGAAAAGATACCCAGCAGTGTTAAATGGAGAATTAGATACTAAGATTCACTGAAATTTAACAGAACTTTATACCTCACACTTCCAAATCTAAATTCTGTAAATATATTTAAGAATAATATCATTCTTACACTCACTGTAAACTTGAAGCAGCAAGTAGAGGATTTAACCTTAAAAGGAGGTCCACCTATCATGGAATATTTAGGTTTGAAGGATACCTCACTGCTTCACCCCATTGAGGAATTTCCCAGAACACACACACAGCACATTCCAGGATCAGAAGCTTCATACTTTATTTGGGGGCAACCAACGGTACTCTTTTTTCATAAAATGGTTCTCTTCTCAACTGACTTACTTTTGCTGCCTGTGACCCAACCTCCAAACATCTGAGACAGCCAGGAATTCCCCTTTCTTCCAGGTCCTTCACTTGCTCATACGACACCTTTAGATTCCCCAAGACTCTAGACTTTTCTCTAGTTAATCAGAGACTTTCATACAGCTCTGACTCTCTCAGCTGAGCACAAGATTGCACATGTGTCCTAACAGCAGGTAAACGGTAAGTCATGACACCCCTGACTTTGAACACTTCTACCTCCATTCATGCGTTAGCTTTTGGAACAGGTAGTCAGGACTGCTGTGAATCCAAATATCACCCTCCATCACCTAAAAATTTTTGGATTTTTTAAAAAAACACGTATTTACCATACCAATAAATTGACTTTTTCCTTTTCATTTACAATTCTATGAACTTTAACACATAGATTTTGTTTAATTACCACAATTGGGACACATCAGGCTTTTAAAGTTGAATTTACATTAAAAAAACACCCATAAGACTTTGCATTTATACCTACTTAGCTCAATCCAGTGTCGAACATAGGGTGTCTTTTAATCTTGAGACTCTATGGCATAAAATGTGATTTCTGACCTCTCATGGCAGATTCCTGACGTACATAGGTAAAGGGATGTGACAGACATCACTGCAAGGGTCATGATACTCCATGGGCTAACTTCACCTAGTTCAAAACAATGTCCCCCAATATAAAACCCACTATTTATATGCTACCTCTCAATGATGAATAAAAATGTATTTAATCATCCCAAAATTCACAGGAATTGTTTCCAAAGCTAACACAAGAGGTTACTTCAGAGTCCCCAAATTTCTTTGTTAAAAAGATCTTTATATTTTTAGGACTGGGGATCACTGATGTTAGACTGGAAGTGACTAATTTCTACAGTTCTGACAAAAACGAAACTTCAGCTTTGCATGTCTCTGTTCAGTGCTTCCTGCTTTGACACCAATAAGATGTGAAGCTCCTTAAGGAGGGGTTCTTTTACCCCCTTGGGATACTCCAGCACCCTTAAGCTGCTAGGATCCTCCTAGGGTACACTGCGAACAGTGAAGTAAGCCCTCTTTCCTCCACGAGACAAGCACCAGAGCTCAAGTCAATCTTTATTGACTCTTCTAATAACAAAAGTGCATGCAGAGATACTTAGATGTAATGTTTTTACTTCTTTAAAGTTTGCTTTTGTCTTCCTGGTAACCCCAAATATTCAAGGAGAGCCATTCTATTCAAAGGAAGCATTGTCTTAAAATTACAAAACTCGGTGGTTTGGCAGATAAAGAGTTTTTAAGTCAGATCCAAATCCCAGGGTCCTCATTTAACTTTGCTATCTTGGAAAAATCACTTCATCTGCCTAGTATTCATTTAGTGACTGTAAAATGAGGACAGCAGTAGTAACTTCCTCATAAGTCCAAATCACAAAGATTAAAGGATACTGTACCGAAACTGCCCCCCGCGGTGGCTGCTGCTCAAGAACCTCCTCCTCACGCTGGGAATGGGAAGGCAGGGCCTGGACAGGCTGGGCAAGCGGTCTACAACTGAGCTACAACTCCAGCCCTGTGTTCTTATATCCCGCTTCCACAAACAAGTATCTTCTCATGAGGAACGAGTTTGCACGTTTAAGATGAAACTGAAGATTAAAGTCTATTTGTTCCTCAAAACGAGTAAAGAGAAGTTGAATAACTTGACACCTCCCCATCCTCACCCACTGCCCTGGGCCCAACACCTTACCCAGTTGAGATGAAAATGCAGGACACCCTAGCTGTACAATTTTGCATGCAGTCCCGTGAGGTCTCATCAAGAGAACTAAAAGCACCTGCTCTAACTCCGGAGCTCCAACAGAGAAAATGTATTTATCGCAGGGGCTCCAGAAAAGCACACAGCAGACGCTTCAAACACCCATTAGGCAAACCAGCCCGCACACTCACATCTCAGGGAATGCGGTGTTGCAATTTCCTCTCCTATAGAAGGTGTTGGGGGGAAGAGTCAAGTAACTCAAAACGTTTGCACTTGACCTTTGAACTTAAGAAAAGTGATGAAATCACAAATTCCTTTTGTAGAGAAGGGGAATGTTTACATGTTGTGGATTCATGCCTGAAAGTACTATTTCCAAAACCACGGCAGGGCCCCGACACCCCAATTCCTGGGTCTCCGGTCCTTCCAACCAGCACAGAATCCGCCCACACGCAAACCTCCTATCCTAGACCTGCCCTTCTCGGCAAAGTTCCAAGGTCTCCTCTACCCTTCCATTTTCTTTCCACTTCCAGGCCTTGTACCCGCTTAACGCCCAACTTCAACGCCCAACCTCAACGTCCAGCGCCCAACGTCCGGCCTCCAACGACTTGAAGCCCCGTCACCCTCCCACAGCCCCTCTCCCTCACCCTGGCGCCTGGGAACCCTGACCTGGAAGGAGGCGAAAGGGCCGCTGACCCCAACCTGTCTCTGAAGCCTGGCCGTGGTGGAGGCTGCCAGCGCCGGGAGCCCCGCGGCCCAGGTGCTCTCCCCGCGCTCCCCTCGACCCCAATGTCCAGCCGGCCCTCGCGGTTCCAGCGCCGCGCCTGCGCAGTCCGCGCCCACGTGCGCCCGCCACGCCCCACGTGCGCCCTCCATGTGCCACAGGAAGTGGCGCTTTGGCCCTCGGGCGCTTTCTGTGGTTCTTGCATCAGGGGTGGTCCGGGGCTGCGGATCCGGAAGTTTCTCTGCTGAAATTGGCAAAGTAGTTGTTCTAGTGTCTTTGTGAAAATCATTCGGATAGCTTCAGCCACTTAAAAGTGTTTTGAGGCTCCACTTATGCCTGGTCATGGAGAGTAAATTCACCTGTTGTGGTGATTGTGTCTAATGAAGGGCATGTGATTCCATCTGTTGGTGTTGCTCAAATATCTTTATCTTTATTTTTTGGTATAAAACTTAAATAACAAATTCAGAGGAATGGTACCCCTAATGCACCCTTCAACTAATTCCAACATTATTAATTCATGGTCAGTTTTGTCTACATTTGCATTCCAGGCACTCTTCCTACAATGTTTTGAAGTAAAAATCAGACTTGTATTTTTAAAAAAATATATTGTATTTTTTTGAAAGGTTGGAGATGCATAGAATAAATAAAGTACAGAGTTTTCCTTATTATTAAAGTGTTGTATTAGTATGATACTTTTTTTTAAAATATTTTTTTATTTGTTGATGGACACAATGTCTTTATTTTATTGCTTTGTATGTGGTGCTGAGGATCGAACTCAGGGCCTCACGCATGCGAGGCAAGCGCTGTACCGCTGAGCTACAATCCCAGCCCCAATATGATACATTTCTTATACTTAAGGAGTCAATCTTGATATATTGTTAACTAAAGTTAGTAGTCTATTCACATTTCCTTATGTTCTCCCCCTGCCCAAGCTATTATCCCTTTTTGGAGCCAGGATCTTAACCAGGATACTACATTAATTTAGTTATGTCTCCTTAGGCTCCCCTTGGCTGTGGCAGTTTCTCAAAATTTTCTTTGATGACCAGGAGTCAGGCTTTTTGCAGGATGTTGGCCTCACTGTTATACCTTTCTCATGATAGAAATGGAGTTATGGCATACCTCAACATAGTAAAAGCTATATATGCTAAACCCAAGGCCAACATCATCCTAAATGGAGAAAAATTAGAAGCATTCTCTCTAAAAACGGGAATAAGACAGGGATGCCCTCTTTCACCACTGCTATTCAACATAGTCCTTGAAACACTAGCCAGAGAAATTAGACAGATGAAAGGAATTAAAGGGATCCAAATAGGAAAAGAAGAACTTGAACTATCATCATTTGCAGATGACATGATTCTATACTTAGAGGATCAAAAAAAATTCTACCTGAAAACTTCTAGAATAAATGATTTCAGCAAAGTAGCCGGATATAAAATCAACACCCATAAATCAATTGCATTTCTATACATCAGTGATATATATATACCTCTGAAAGAGAAATTAGGAAAACTATCCCATTCTCAATAGCCTCAAAAAAAAAAATACTTGGGAATCAATTTAACAGAAGAGGTGAAAGACCTCTACAATGCAAACTACAAGACACTGAAGAAAGAAATTGAAGAAGACCTTAGAAGATGGAAAAATCTCCCATACTCCTGGATAGGCAGAATCAATATTGTCAAAATGACCATATGACCCAAAGCGCTATATAGATTCAATGTGGTTCCAATTAAAATCCCAACATCATTCCTTATAGAAATAGAAAAGGCAATCATGAAATTCATTTGGAAGAATAAGAGACCCAGAATAGCCAAAGCAATCCTTAGCAAGAAGAGTGAAGCAGGAGGCATCATAATACCAGACCTTAAATTATACTACAAAGCTTTAGTAACAAAAACAGCATGAAACTGGCACTAAAATAGAATATGTAGACCAATGGTATAAAATAGAAGATACAGAGACGAACCCACTTAAATACAGTTATGTCATACTAGACAAAGGTGCCAAACACGTATGCTAGAGAAAAGATAGCCTCTTTAACAAATGGTGCCGGGAAAACTGGAAATCCATATGCAGCAAAATAAAACTAAACTCCTATCTCTCACCATGCACAAAATTCAACTCAAAGTGGATCAAATGGATCGAGGACCTGGGAATTAGACCAGAGACCCAATGCCTAATAGAAGAAAAAATAGGCCCAAATCTTCATCATGTTGGATTAGGACCTTACTTCCTTAACAAGACTCCTATAGCACAAGAAGTAAAATCAAGAATCAATAAATGGGATGGATTCAAACTAAAAAGCTTCTTCTCAGCAAAAGAAACAATGAAGTGAACAAAGAACCAACATTCTGGGAACAAATCTTTGCCACACGCACACTGATAGAGCACTAATCTCCAGGACATATAAAGAACTCAAAAAACTTAACACCAAAAAACCAAACAACCTAATCAATAAATGGGCCAAGAAGCTGAACAGAAACTTCACAGATGAAGATATACAATTGATCAACAGACATATGAAAAAATATTCAACATCTCTAGCAATTAGAGAAATGCAAATCAAAACTACCTTAAGATTTCATCTCACGCCAGTCAGAATGGCAATTATCAAGAATACAAACAACAATAAGTGCTGGCGAGGTTGTGGGGGAAAAGGCACACTCATACATTGCTGGTGGAACTGCAAATTGGTACAACCAATCTGGAAAGCAGTATGGACATTCCTTAGAAAACCTGGAATGGAACCACCATTTGACCCAGCTATCCCACACCTCGGTCTATACCCAGAAGACTTAAAAACAGCAAAGTACAGTGCTGCAGCCACTTCAATGTTTATAGCAGCTCAATTCACAATAGCTAAACTGTGGAACCAACCTAGATGCCCTTCGATAGATGACTGGATAAAGAAACTGTGGTATATATACACAATGGAATATTACTCAGCAATAAAAGAAATTATGGCATTTGCAGGTAAATGGATGGAGTTGGAGAATATCATGCTAAGTAAAGTAAGCCAATCTCAAAAAACCAAATGCCGAATGTTCTTTGATAAATGGAAACAGATTCACAATGTGGGGGAGGACACGGGAAGAATGGAGGAAATTTGGTCATAGGCGTGGGAGTGGGGAGGGGGCATGGGGACAGTAAAGATGGTGGCATATGATGGGCATCATAGCCCTAGCTTTATGTATGACTGCATGTATGCTGTGATTCTATATCACATACAACCAGAGAAATGAAAAGTTGTGCTCCATCTGTATCCAATGAACCAAAATGCATGCTGCTATCATGTATACCTGAGTAGAATAAATAAATAAGTAAATAAATAAATAGAAAAGAAATGGAGTTATGGGTTATTGGAAGACCACAGAGGTAAGAGCCACTTTCATTGATCATATCAATTGTATATCCTACAAACATTACTTCTATTTTACTGTTACTGATTTTCTGGCAGTATGGATTGAACTCAGAGGCTCTCTACAACTGAGCTACATCCCCAGATCTTTTTTATTTCGAGACAGGGATCTTGCTAAGTTGCTGAGGCTGGCCTCACAGTTTTAATCCTCCTGTATCAGCCTCCCAAGTTGCTGGGCTTACAGGCCTGTGCCACCAAGGCTGCCCTGAACATGATTTAGGACAGTTGATGTTGGACTTGATTATCTTGCTGAGGTATGTTTGTTAGATTTTTCTACTCTGAAGGCCCCCAACCAATAAATACTTATGAAGGATGCCCACATCTGAGTAGCATAACCAACATTCCCTAGGCCTATCTTGTAGATTTTTGCCTCAAACTTTTAATCAGATCTTGTACCTTTTTCAGTCCAGGTAAATTTTAGTGGGAAATGATATTTAGAGATCATAGTCTGAAGAGTAGGGTTGTGCATTAGGTTAGTTATTGTTTTAGGCTTTTTCAGTGAGCAGAGTTTTAATTTTTTTCTTCAGGCTGGGATTCAAACCAAGGGCCTGGCACATGTTAGGCAAGTGTTTCACCACTGAGTTACATCCCAGTCTCAAACTTCTTTTTTTTTTTTTTTTTTAATTTTTTTTTAGTTGTAGATGGACACAATGTCTTTATTTCATTGCTTTGTATGTGGTGCGGAGGATCGAACCCAGGGCCTCACGCATGCGAGGCAAGCGCTCTACCGCTGAGCTACAATCCCAGCCCCAGTCTCAAACTTCTTAAAGAGAAAATATATTGCATTGAGTTCATTCTCATATTTCTAAACACTCTAAGCATCATTTTATTACTTCATTTTATTTTGTATTTGTATTTTTTTATAGCGAAAAAGTTGGTTCTGAAAGACACATGCATATGCTTTTTACTAGTTAGAAGTTCAGAAATAAATTTCGGGAAAAACATGCCAGTGTCATTACTGACAATATAAGTACTGAAACAGTTTAGGTTCTTTGATTCCCCCCACCTTCTTATAGTACTAAATGTTTGCCTGATTGACTGTTTTAAATTCAAATCATTTCTTCACCATCACAAACATTCTATCTGAAAAATGTGTTTTAATACAGTACCTTCTAGGAGAGAGGTGCCATTTCCTGTTGAAAAGGACAAAATAGTTAAACTGATTTTTTCAGTTGGTATGAAAAAAGCTTAACAGAACGGTAGGAAGTTTTGCTTCACCAAACTCCTGCAGTAAGAGTCGTCGGAATTAACTACGTTCGCTCAGGAGTTGTGCCTAAGAGTAAACCAAAGAACAGCGCTTCACTGGAGAGAGGAGGTTTGCAAACCTCCGCAGACCAAACCGTTCACTTTACTTCCGTGGACCTTGCTTGGCAAGTGTTCCTTACCCTTTTTGTGGCCCTGTAGCATGCTGGGACACTAAGCCTGGATAAGCTACTCCTAGCCCTTAGGGCGTTTAGTCCTCTTCAGGAGAAGAACGCGCCAACAGTTTATTATTAAACAATGGCAGTAGTTGCTACTCTGAAAATCCGAACTCGGGTGTTATGGAAACCTCCCGGAGGTCTCTTGCAGGTACAAATCGTCAAATGGGCAGGTAAGCTGTTACTGCTGTCCCCGCCCACCCATGTGAGGTGCAAAGTTTTAGCATCAGAGCCGGGAAAACACAATTTCGAATTCTTTTATTGTTTTATGCCTCTGACTCATATGAGGACAGGCCAAAGGGTGAGGAGGTATAATAACCAATTGAGCGCTTCCTACCGAAAGAAACCACCCTGTTGTGTCGGGGAGGGGTGTGAGCGGCCGGACAGGTCTAAGGGCTGGAGAGCCGGCTAACGAGGTTGGCGGGGGCGTGGATGCCCAGCTAGGCTTGAAGCAGGGTGTGACCTCCCGGGGTCGCCAGGCGGGAGGCGGTGCTGCCCCGGCCCCGCCCACTGCAGACAGGTTACCCCGCACCTCAAGGTGAGTGGCGTCACGCTGCCTGCGCTACGCTGATTGGCTCCTTCGGGAGGCCCCGCCCCCTCAGCTGTAGCCGGGCCGGCTTCAGTGTCGCCGCCATCTTTGTTGATGTGTCAGCTCCGCGGGGCTTGGGAAAGCGGCAACCGAGAAGAGTGAGGGGTCGGCCGTGATCCCCACCCCTGTCTCCTCCGCCCACTTCTAGTCTGCCAGATCCCGCCATGGAGAGGTTGGTTCCTGAACCGGAGCTCCAGTGGCCTCGTTAGGGTGCGGCCTGAGGCTTGGAGAAGTGGGGTGAGTGCCGAGGGGCGTCCGGGACCGACCGGGGCGGCGCGGCGGGGCTGCCAACCTCTCCGTCGGGCGGCCTCGGGGCGGGGGCGAGCCAACTCCCCGCCTCCGGGTCTGGCCTCTCTCCTGCGGGAGGATGGAGGCGAGCGCTGGGTACCGGGGTTCGGAGCCTCTTCTTCCCGCCGCCTCCCTTGGGGCCCGGGTGCCCGGGAAGCGGGCGGCGGGGACGGTCGGCGGGGCCTCGGGGCTGTGCCTCGAGAGCTGTGCCTCGAGAGCGGCCGAATTTGGGCGGATTGCCTGGGCTGCCAGGGGAAGCTGCAGCTGAGCTCCACCTGCTCAGATCTTCCACAGTCATTCACCCATCTCGCTGTTGGTCTCCAAGTTTCGTGTGTTTCGTGCTTACTGTTGTGGCGACTTTTCACCCCTTTCCAAACACTTCCATGACCGTGATTTTAAGTTAGAAATGATTCTCTGAGGTCGTGTAAGAGAGATACGGTTCTTTGTTTTTATGTTGCCCCCTCTCTGGGGATTGAACCCAGGGGCGCGGTAACACTGAGCCACATCCCCAGCTATTTTATTTCTTATTTTCTAATTTTAATTCACGGCTCGCTAGGTTGCCCAGGCTGGCCTCCAATTTGCGATCCTCTTGCCTCACCCTCCCATGTAGCTGGGATGACAAGCGTACTGCACCGCGCCAGGTTTATGTTGCCTTTTTAACAAGGACATCAGGCATTTCTTAAACGTTACTTGGTGAGGAAGGAATTTCAAATTTATATCTCCATCAAACATGTAAAATGGTAAAAAAATACAATAAAAATCTCCTGCACATATCTCAAAGGAGCAATCCTGGGTAGCAGTGCTTTGCAGGTGTAGTTACTGCTCAGCTGTTAACAATTTAGCAACTTTGGGAAATATTCACATTATGATTTTGTCCAGACCAAAGAGGCCCGATTATACAGTCAGAACATCTGGATTAGAATCCTGCTCCCTTCACTTGTGGGAATCAGAAGAGAGTATAGAAAAAAATGTACTGTACTGTGTGCCTGGTACCCGGCAATTTTCTCTGCATATGAATCATGTTCCTTTAATGCCCAGCTTTTTTATTTCTTCCAAAACAATAAATCGGACATTTTTCTAAGGAAAATGTGCATAAAATTAATAAAACGATATTTCAAGAGAGGTACTAGTAGTCGATAAAAGAAAAATTAAGTGTTTAGGTGTGTAGGTTGTGGGTGTGGCCTTCTCAACTATTAATTACACCTTCATATTTGCTGAGTGATCTTTCAGAAAAGATTAAGGTTCTAGAGACATTGATAGTGAAATTGAAGTATCTTTGTGTATAAAGTACACTGTTCTGTGTGCATTACTTTTCAGTTCTTTCTTTACCCATCATTACACAAATGAAAAACAGTGATAATTGATAAACCTAGTTCTTTCATTTCTTTTTGGTCTTTTTGTGTTATTTTAAATTAAGCATATTCAGATGGAAAGTATGAATGATTATTAAAGAGTCTCCCAGAAGATGCATGGATTATGTTTAATATTTTAGCCTCATCTAATTCAGAGTAGTTGTATATAAACTTAAAGTTTCTTGGGCTGAGATTGTGGCTCAGTGGCAGAGTGCTTGCCTCGCACATGTGAGGAACTGTGTTCGACCCTCACACCACATAAAAATAAATAAACAAAATAAAGACACTGTGGGAAAAAAAATAAAGTTTCTTTAAGTGGTAGAGATTCCATAGTAAGTCGTTGACATTTTAGAGTTTTATTTTTTGCTGAGAGGAGTGGCTAATGTGCAGTACAGTCACTACTCTAACCTTTTAGTTTCCTGATGCACAAATCAAAGAGTTGTCTTTTGATACTATACAGTAACAACATAACTAATGATAATTGTCTGGTATGTTCATTTTAAAAACTTGTTTACAGCTACACAATAACATTTCAAAACAGTGCAGTATACTATTCTCAACTTTTCAGGGAAGGGATGATAGGTTGAAGCACAAAAGCAGCCTTATTTAAGGATTTAGGAAACCATCTTTCCCTTCACAGTACTTAGTACTAGTAAATCTTCCCTAGTTTCCCAAGCCCTCTAAGAATCCTTAACCTTAAGTTTTTTTTTTTTCTTTTAGTAAAACTTAGGTTTCTTATTTCTTTCTTATCTCTACCTTTAAATAACTAAAACCAGTTCTTGAATTTCATACAAACATGTCATGGGGCTTACAATGTTGTGAGTGTTATATTTAGTAATCATTTTGGAGGCAACAGTGGGATCATAGATAATTTAAATCTACAAGTGATCTTTTAATTTAAATTGTTTAAAACTTTTCCTTTGAATGTTATTAGTACTGAGATTTAAAATTTTTATTTTGGCTAATAAATAAAGGGAAAAATTGGGGGTAATCAACTCCAGCAGAGTATTGAATGGACTGAGTATTTATTAACATTTGTCTGTCCTTAAAACATATGAACTGATGGCCTACTGTGGGATTATGTACTAAGTGCAAATGAATAATTATTTTTTTAAACTATACCATATCAAATTAACCAAATTCAGACCAAAGGTGGATTGAAAATTTAAATGTTAGCCAAAACTCTTTAACATAAAGCAGACTTAATAACTTGCAATTTTCATTAGCTTTCCTTTTTTTTTAAACATGGTGTCATTTTTTAATACCTTTATTTTGTTTATAAATATTTATATGTGGTGCTGGGGATTGAACCCAGTGCCTCATGGATGCTAGGCAAGCACTCTGCCACTGAGCCACAACCCTAGCCCATTAGCTTTCCTTTTTATCCTTTCAGTTTTTGAAGAAAAATTAATTGAAAAATCTTTTCATATTTTCTTAGACTAATTAAAGTGCAATTAGTGATATCTGTGGAAGTAGTTACAAATTAAAATTGCCATATGAATAACTTGCTGCCTTAATATTTAAAAAATTATTAGAGGTATCTAAAATATCTTCCATCTAAAATACCAAACTGATAATGTAACATGTAACCTAATGTGATATACAATGTGGTCACTGACTCTTTTTTTTCTGGAATCATGATGGATCATAATTTGTCTTTCTCCTGTTATCTTGTCATAGGATTTGGTACTATTTGGGGTGTCCTACTCTAATCCCTTTTAAAAACATTGTGTGTGTGTGCGCACGCACGCGTCATAGTGATAATAACCCACATGGCATAACATTCACCCTGCCCCAAGTCTTGGGTGCAAAGCTGAAAGACCTCCATAGGGATAACTGACTTTGGCCACATGACACAACTTTTTAAACTGGTGAGCTAAAAGAAACCTTTTAATTCTAGTACTGTGTTTCTCTTCAAGAAAACCCAATATATTAAATTTTATCCAAAAGCTTAATTAGCATGTAACTACTCTACTTCAAAAAACGAAGCTGGGCGCTTCCACAGGGGCACATGCCTGTAATCCCAGCGGCTCAGGAGGCTGAGGCAGGAGTTTTACGAGTTCAAAACCAGCCTCAGTAATGGTGAAGCACTAAGCAACTCAGACACCCTGTCTTTTTAAATAAAATACAAAATAAGGCTGAGGATGTGGCTCAGTGATCAAGTGCCCCAGAGTTCAATCCCCAGTACCAATAAATAAATAAAAAGTGTATCTTCCTGGTCATGTGAGGTGGTGCAAACCTGTAATCCCAGTGACTTGGGAGGCTGAGGCAAGAGGATTGCAAGTTCAAGGCTAGCCTGGGCAACTTAGTGAGACCCTATCTCAAAATAAAAAATAAAAAAAGGGCTGGGGGTGTAGCTCGGTGGTAGAGTGCTTGCCTAGCCTGTACTATGAAGCAGTGGGCTCAATGCCCAGTACAGAAAAAAAATTTTTTCTTCCTTTTTGCATAACTCATCTAGAGTTCTTTGAAATAGCAATTCAGTTTTTATGTTTTAAGAGAATTTGATCTGTGTAAATTCACCTTATAGAAAACTTAAGCATTAGACATTTTCATTCTGCAAAACAAGGTATTCATGTTTCTTAGGTTCATTTCTGTACTGTTATGTTAAAAACTGTATCTAGGAAAGTATGTCTTTTCAAGTTAATATATGTGTTAGGTGTTGTGAGCAGATGATATTGAACTATGTGGATGCTTTTTTCATTTGATTTTTGCTTCTGAATTTAGTTACCATTTCAGAATCTTACTAAAACAGATAAGTTTTGTTTATACTAATTTCAAATATATTTGAGGGAATATGTTTTTTTAAAAAAAAAAGGAACCAAAAACCTCTTGCTGTACTTAAACTTTTACTATAAAGAACAGTAAAGCATTATGTTGGAAGGAGCGATCTCAAGGTTCAATTTGCTTATCTTAACATATATTATTTAATGGTATTGTTTTGGGCCTTGAATGGTGCAATTTATACTTTCAAAGTTTGTTGTAAAATATTTAGGCTGAACTAAGGTTCTCCTACTGGATTTGAAATAGCTCTACACACACGTGTGTGTGTGTACTCTGACAAAACCCTGGCAGACCTTTAAATACTGTAATGTTAAAATAAAGGCTGTATGATCTGTAATGCTTTAGTGTTTATTGGCAACAAAACACAAGAATACAAGGCAGCATAGTCTTTATGTATTAGTCCACTGCATCTTACCTCAGGTCTGCACCTTGAGGGATGAGGAATGTCTGTTTTATTCCCTGACATGTTCCCAACACCTGGAACATGTAGATTCTCATTATATATTTAACAAATGGATTAATATCTACTCTGGCAATTATGTCTGACTTGGTACCTTTGTGGGAGGCACATTTATTTGATAACCTGTTATCAGACATCTATAGATTGGATTAATTTATATTTGCAGTTTCTTGAGTAAGCCTAAGTTTTTGTTGTTTGTAATACTAATTAGTGGAAAAAACAGGAAAGAGAACCCAAAACTGTTTTTAAAAAGTGTTTTATTTTTATAACTTTGTATGCAAATAATTTTTCAAAACACTTGTTCCTTCATGAAGAAATAAAATTCAAGGTGGGTCATGCTTTGCTTTAAGGCACATAAAAATTGCTTCTTTTTTTTTGGTACTGGAGATTGAACTCAGGGGCACTCAACCACTGAGCCCCATCACCAGCCCTATTTTGTGTTTTATTTAGAGAAGGGTCTCACCGCGTTGCTTAGTGCCTCATGGTTGCTGAGGCTGACTTTGAACTCGCGATTCTCCTGTCTCAGCCTCCCTAAATGCTGGGATTATAGGCTTGCACCACCATGCCTGGCTTAAAAATTGCTTCTTGACCAGTTGCCTACAGCTGATGAGCTCCAGCAAGAGCGAAACCAGTTCTCACCTACCGAAACAATTTTGAAGTGTGAATTGGTCCTGTAGTACTGTGTCAGAAACAAAAACAGTTCTGGGAAAAATAAACACTTGAATTAAGAGGAGTGTTTTTTACTATAACGTTTTAAATACAGTATTTCCCCTCTTGTTAATAAGGAGTTGAAATATCGTTTTAACATTGAAAAAGCAACCTATATTGTAATCTATAATTGTAATTACTATATTTATCTATGAATGTGAATTTCCTTTTTTTCATATTTAATTTATTTATTTGTTCTATTTAGGCTTACATGATAACAGAGTGCAATTTGATTCATTGTACATAGATAGAGGAAACATATCAATTCTAGTTGTAAGTTGTATAGAATCAACATATATGCAGTCATACATAAAGTTAGGGCTATGATGACCATCATATTCCACCAC